>JABASP010001817.1:0-25154 GCA_019776565.1 Sminthurinus signatus | reverse complement strand
GGTGGCAAGAAAAGTCATTCATGGTGGCAGGAAAAGAAAATAATTATAATGAATTTTGGTGGCAGAATAAGTGATTTTGGTGGCAAGAAAAGTCTCAGCCTTATAATAATTGTAGTTGTAAATGATGCTAATGTTTTTATTTTTGTATTTAATATTCTATACATTCTATACAAAATTATGCAAAATTCATATGAATCAAAAAACTTATTTTTCTAATTAATTCTCTCTTTTATATTTTATATATTATGTAGGTAAAAATATAAAGAAATTTCCTTGTCCAGAAGAGGGGTGTGAAATCGTATTCCGAAACAAAAATTCACTACAAGTTCATATCAACAAAATTCATTTAGGTATATATACTACAATCCACAATTCAGTAATATTTTACTTTAATTTTTTCGTGTATACTATGATTGAAATTTTAAACATTGCTTGAAAAAACTACACGATATATTCACAATAAAATTGCTTACACACATTACTTATGGTCAAAAATGTATTTTTTTTTTCAGGTTCTGAAACTCCATATGAATGTTCTAAATGTGATTTTAAATGTGCAACTCGAAATCAACTCCGTGCTCACAAAATTGAATACCCAGATCATGAAGAGAAAAAAGGGAGAAGAAGTCGTGAAGAACAAAATTACATTTGTCATCATTGTGGGAATGTATATACCTCTAAAGAGAGATTCCGACAACATCTTCGTGGACATGGACCTAAAAAACATGTGTGTCCATATACTGATTGTACAAAAGCCTTCCTCAAACGTGGAGAGTTGAGAAATCATTTGATAACCCACACCAAAGAAAAAACAGTGATATGTTTTCAGTGTGGGAAAGGTCTCAGGGATAAACAAAGTTTGAATCATCATTTGAAAATTTGTCAAGTAAAAGAATCCAAAAATGAATTTAAATGTGAAACGTGTAATCGGTCATACAAATATCAATCAACATATGAAGCTCATATGAAGGAACATGATGGAGTTGTACATCATCCCTTTAAATGTGATTTTCCAGAGTGTAATTATTCCTGTAAATTCAATAGTATGTTGATTTTACACAAACAGAGACATGCCTTGACTAAGGACTTTGAGTGTGAGCACTGTCCAAGTAAATTCAAATATAAACAACATTTGATTCGGCATACTGAACTTAAACATTTTGGAACTAGAGGATTTCGATGTCATCTTTGTGATTATGTGGGTAATAGTAAAACATCCCTTGCAGTTCACTTATATAGACACACTGGAGTAAAACCCTTTGAGTGTACTGTGTGTCAAAAGAATTTTACATCTCAAGCTCATCTCACCCGACATTCTCGTCTTCATGCTGCTGGAAAAAATATAATGAATAAAAAAATGAAAAATAGTGGTTCCGGCGATAACAATAAATTGAATAGAAAAGTAACTAGTGATGAACTTTTAAGTAAAAGAACAAAATTTGGAAAGAGGATTCTGGTTGGAAAAGCTACAGGTAGTCATGAAATTGAAGGTTTTGTGTATATAGAAGGAGAAGAAGGTGAAGTGGGAGAGGAGGAAGATGAACAAAATATAGTACACGTACAAGTACAAGAACAATATCATCAAAATGAAACTGAAGCTGTATTTGTGGCTTCTGAAATTGAACTGATTTAAAAGGTAAAAAGTATTTATCGAAAGAATTTTAATGGATAAAAAGATTATATATTTTAAAAAGACCTATAAATATTTACAAATGTATTCATCCTAGATGATAGGTATTTACTATTTACATGTTATTTTTTATGTTCTATTGACAATTGTAGTGTAATATTTTGAAATGCTGATATATACTTATTACATTTTTGTTAATGCTGTAAAATGATGGATAGACTACTTTTCATGTAACCATCTATTTTAAAATTCATGACATGTTATGTATGGTGGAATGAATAATTGTAACAACATCTACATCTTTATTATGCGTACTACATAAAACTTTATATAATATGTTATGTATGTATCTATAAGAATTTATATAAATGGGATGTTGAAAGACATTAAACGATTTTCATTTTGTATTACAAATTTCAGTGTTTCCTTACATATGTATAATAATTAATAATATACAGTTTTCATATTTATGCGTTGTTTAAAAAATTGGCTCATATTACTCTATTTTATTGGAGCTTAAATCCAACAAATTATACAACAACAGGCATGCATAGAAATAACAATGAAACGGAAATGTCGTTTGTGTGTAATCTTTGCATTTAGAAATGAAATCATACACATTGAACTCCTATTATGTTTGCAATAATATAAATCTTGTACTTGTTATATATAACCGTATTGAAGACAGTGGGATTCATGAATCACGAAAGGATAAATCTAAACCTATGTCTTGTTTCATCATTTTCTGGTAGTGATGCGATCCATTTCCTGAAACCTGTCCCAACTACTCCAAGAATGATGATGGCTGCACCGAGGATGCTGTTGACAAGTTATTAGTTTCATAATAATCATTAATTTCATTTCATAATCTGAATTTTGAGGTCATGTAAAATATGTAACTATACTTGTAGTATATAGTATGTATACGGATATAGTAATATAAAGTGTAGTTAGATTATTTTCATACGAGTAGAAATCAGGAAATATCTGCCAGAATATTATTTGCCATATGAAGCCAAAAATGATATCTGTTTTAAAATCAGAACGATAAAAAAGCTTTGTAAAATTTTCAGCCTGATTTGGTTTTAGACTACTAATTATAATGCATAATATGTATAAGTTTTCTGAATGAATGAACCTAAAGTTCGAACGAGGGAAACGGGACCGGATGCTTCTGCTTTCAATGCCAAAATCAATCCAATTTGCCTATGCATATAAAGCATAGAAGGGAAATGACATACATATGTAGAAAGAAAAATATTACACAAATTCTCATTTTTTACATATATACTTTGATAATGGATTAAGGCGAGGTGGACATGTTTTCCATGTGTAATGTGTATTCATAATCGAAAATCTAAAGTACACTTCACAGTCCGAACGACTGACTGGATCTTTATGATCCATACATCAACTTTTCGAGAATCTACATCGAGAATTACAGCATGAAGCATGAGAATCCTCAACTTTGACTCCTACCATTTGTATTATCCATTTCCCCCTCCGTGTGTACGTAATTTCCATTGGATACTCGTACCTCGTACCTAATCAACAAACAAATAAACTTTCCTCGGAGGGGGAAATTGATAATACAATTGGTAGGAGTCAAAGTTGAGGATTCTCATGCTTCATGCTGTAATCCTCGATTTTTTCCCTAAAAGTTTATGTATGGATCATAAAGATCCAGTCAGTCGTTCGGACTGTGAAGTGTACAAAAGATTTTCCATTATGAATACATGGAAAATATATCCACCTCGCCTTCAGAAAAAGTAATATCCTCTGTACGTCATTTGTCATTTGTATCAAAAGCTTACCCAAAGCATGAGAGTATAGCAATGACAGAGGCTAAAACCCAATGTTGAGAAGTCTGTGGAAACTGAAAAACTCCGAGAATCAGACCCATTGTCAACATTTCAAATGTCCCCCAGGCTCCATATGTGAACATGATAAGTGAGTGATGAACTCGACGTAAATATCGTAGAAATACGAAGGAAATGGTTCCTAAAAGTGTACAGCCTAGTGCAAGGCCAACACCAATGAGCGTCTTAGTGTCAAAAGTGTCACTTTCACCCTCGGACCAAGGAGTGGGTGGACGAATTATGACGATTACTCCTGGTTAATATAGATAGTTAATCATTTTCATTTAAATCAATGAACCTTTTTTAACTATAAACTATATATAATATAATACATAGAAACATTGTATAAAGTTTACAACATTAGAAAACATTACAAAAAGTACCTGAGATGGTTAATAAGGACATGAACATTGGAACAATTCCACATGGTTCACCAAGGAGAAAGAATCCAAAGCAGTAAGTGAAAATGGGACTTGTAGAAGAGACGACGAGTGCAATACCCAAATCGAGGTATTCTAGTGAATAAAAATGAAGGAGCAGAGAGTTGATACTGATAATACTTCTAATCATCAACACGGCAGTGATTTTAAGTCTAGTCCAATTCGTATTAGGATTTTCCGGCTTGGGCTCCACGTTAAAATTATCCCTCTTCTCTCTGGACGAAAGATACATAAATACTAATGGGATTGCTGGAATTAAAACCCCTTGGCATTTCCACAGGGAAAGATTTGTAGCATCATAAACTTCCAACCATTTTGCAATGAGGGCTGTGAGAGAGTGAATTAAACTGGACAACAGGGTATAGTAGTAACCACGATATTTCCATATTTTCTTTTTCCAACTAACCACTTCCTCCTCACTCTCATCATCCGGGACGTCATGAAGAACGTTTGACATGCGTCTCAATTTATCTGCCATGGTCATTCGCCTTTCTCGACAATATTCTGCAGGAATATCCGCATAAGGCTCTAAAATTGTGTCTGAGGCCGCATGAGATACTTTCTTTGACAAGGCCTTCTTGACTGTCATCTTTTTCACAATTTCTCCAACATTATCCACAGCTTCATCTGCTACACCAAGATTACTATTGTTTCGAATGGAGACCATTTCATTGGTATTCTTTCTTCTGGCCACTCTCTCCTTCTCATCCTCACTGTCATCACTGTCATATCCTTCGTTGACTCGAGAATGAACTGTCCGGTCTGTGTAAGACGCCATTACTTTTTTCCTGTTGTCTCTTTTCGGACTACAGAGTTGTATGGATTCTTTATGTTATTTTGAGCTTTGGTTTAATTTTCTGGTATATTTTTTATACTTTATACACTTTATGTTTAATGATGGTGTATTTTTGTGATTTATGATTTGTTCGATATTGATAGGATGAGAAAGTTTTTGTATCAACTTTCAATTCTGAAGATACAGTGTTATCGATGATAAAGTATAAAACTTGTAAAAGCATTTACTTCCAATGTACATTTTTACTACACAGATACGAATAATACTTAATAATTAATAATAATATTATACTGACAATTCTTAATGAAATCTATCGTGTCAAGAAACAGTGTCAAAACCTTGCTGAAAACTGAACCGAATTGTAATTTTGGATGGACGAAGGAAGAACCTCCGTAAAATAATAATAATAACACTAATAATACTAAAGGTGTGACAATGGGTGAAAAGGGTGATTAAATAGATGACATTTAAACAGACCTTTTCTTGTCTTTACTTTAGACCGAAGATTACAATTTATTGCATATTGGTTTGCAAACAACACGTTCAACCTAATTTTTTTTTGCAAAAATTAGTCATTCTCCCAAAATTCTTACTCTTTTCCCGTGTTATTTGTACACTGTACAAAACACAAAGTACATGAATGCAAAAAACTACAAAGGGTAATTTCAATGGTGTACCTCATATATCATGTGTGTATTATGTATGGGCTTACATTGTGCAAACAATGTGCAAAATGTGATGAATACTGAAAACCCAACTAATTTTATAATGCGAGTCTGCGGTTCCGTCATGAACAACTTGATGGATCCCACATCTCATCAGCCACAAAGTTCTATAGTGAATAGTGACACATTTATGCTTACATCAAGTTCGTAAACTGTAAACTAATAAAATAGTATACAACCTCCAGCGGAGGTGTGTGTGTGTATTTTGTATATTGTATTTTGAATTTATATGTACGAGATATAAGATCATAGGAATGTTTTATTTTAACATGCAATAATTGTTTGTCTTATTTATTATGTTGCATATATTTATACCTACATACATGTATAAGGGTATAATAGTTGTATAATAAGTTTCATTGTTATTGAGTCCGCATTTTGTAAAATTTTACCAACCTTCAATGCCAATTTGATTCCACAACACATCCATTATCCAACATCTGGATTGACATGATGGAGGTCAAATGAAGAGAATTTAGAGTTTACAAAGTTTTGACTCAAATAATAAAACTACAACAGTGAATGTGTACCTGTGTTTTGACTCGAATCTAATGTGTCAATGATTATTGTTACGCAAGAGTCGTTTGCACTCTGCACACGAGAAAAAGATATGTATAATGTATATGTATATAGGAAAAAGAAACTCGTTTACATGTAAAATGTAAAATGTCAAAACTATAGATAAAAGCCTTCAACTTTTTAGCACCCAGCTTTTTAGTACTTTTTGCATGACTTGCAAAAGTATTTCTTTTATATTCATCTGGATGAATTCCACGAAGCGTTAAAACAATAAAAAAGATGGAGCATAAAACAAAAAATATTCTGTTTTCTACAGTGTCATTGAGCTGTATTCTATTTGACAATGCTTTTGGAAGAAAAATACCAATTGTTTTACAAGGAAAGTGTCAAATTTATAGAATGAAAAATCGTGTTGGAGAAGTATAATATAGAATATAGCATACAAAATACAAAATTAGAGGACAATGTCTAAAAAAAAATGTTTACTGTAAAATTTGAGAAAATATTGACGCAGCTGAACAAGATTAAATTTTGTGAGAGAAATATCTAAAATTTATTAATAGACTATACCACACATAATACATGATACTCTAAAGTGTATACTCTACATTTTACATTATACATTTCTGATATACATGGAAGCTGGATCATTTCTCCGCATAAATTGTTCTCCCAGGGCCTTGAGCAATAAACTATAAAATATCTATATAATATTATTTCCTTTTTTTTATTCCTATTCTTTTTCCAGGTGTGTACTTTGGATATGTATAAAATATAAAAAATATAAAAATAGAAAACACTAACGCACCATACGGAAATAAACTGAGAACTGAGAAATGTAGAACGTAAATTACCAGTGTGTGATATGTGATAATGGGAGTTGAAGTAAAAACATGTGTGTGAAAAGTAATAAGACGTGTAAAAATAAGAAATGCAAATGTATTTACGACAAATCATGCTTAATTCATCTCCATATGTGTCCTAGACATGTAGGCATGTAGACATGTAGACGTACTTAGGACTTATGTATAATGCATAGATGCTGACAAAGTGGAAAACAAGGAAAACAGTTGGACTGGACGGAGAAAGGTTCACAGTGAAAGTTGTACTACTCTTTCTTTCTTTCTTTCTTTCCGTCTATCCATCTCTCTTTCTGTCTCTCTCTTTCACTCTTTCTCTCTTTCCCTCTGAGGCACATAATACAAAGACGGAAGATAGTAGAAAGTGTATAAATATATGCGACAAAGCACAAAGTACAAAGCATGAACAACGAACTACGAACTCCTAGCTGCATGTGTACATTGTCGATTGTAGATATAAAATACTAGATAGTATACTAGATAAGATATTGCATTACTACTGTTTCATGCGGTATTTGTTATGGGTATTGATATTTTTGTATTCTGTATTGTGTTTGTATTTTCCTGGTACGCGTGTTTTGATGTAGGTGTATGACCTTGTTCCTGTAACCCTTTATACTTTATACTTTATACATCGCAAAAGAAGGAACATTACACATCACACATTACGAACCATACGTAAGAGGATGAATCTAGAATCTAGAAACTAGAATCTACTGAATGTTGTATGTACTACGTAATACGGAGTACGGAGTATACTGTACAATATATCACACTCTCTTAACCTTGAAAAATAACAAGGCAGAGAGAGAACACGAGAGCAACTAGAGAGATAACTAGAGAAAACGGATGCTGACTCCACATACTCCATACGAACCGAAGTTTCCCGAGTTGTTATCTTCCTGTGAATCGTGCATAGGGAAAATAACAACACAAAACCATGTACACATGTATGTCTGAGGCAGTTTGGAGTTTGGAGTCTAGAGTCTAGAATTCGGAGTTTAGAGTTTGATGTAGCTCGTGGCTTCATTGCATCCCATTACCATTACAATTTCCGTCTTGGGCTCCTCACTGGAGACAGGATTATAGAGTACATTTTCTCTCATGCTCATTTCGCACTGGTCGTTCTCGTTAGTCTCGTCTCCAGCCTCTAGTCTCTAGAATCTAGTATCTAGAATCTAGTATCTAGTCTCTACACATTACCCGTTACCCGTTACACATTATCATTGCAAGTGCATTAGTTCAACAACTAGTGTTTGACTGTAGTCTGTAGTCTGTACTTTTGTTGTGTGTAGTTTGTAGTTTTTCGTTTGTAGTTTGTCGTCTGTAGATTTGACTATCAACGGCATAAATAAACAAATTTTATACGTCCCACATTTAGTCAAACAGATAGCTTTTGTACAAGTACAAATAAATAAGTAAATAGATACTGTGTATTCCTACTTTCTACTTTCTACATTTACATGCATATGTGTACTTACAGTATTTATAGTGTATAGTGTATAGTGCATATTATATACAGTACAGTGCACACTATAGAGGCAGTGAAACGGGATTTCTATAGAACATCAAATCAAACAAGTGTTTTTCAGGTTTCCTGTTTCCTGTTTGTGCGCTTCAAAGTTTGTTGTTTGTCGTCTCGGTTCTCTTTGCTCTGGACTGTGGACTCTGGAAAATACCCATTTTACTCTGGACTCTAGATAGATTACTAATTTTACAACAGACCATTGACAATTGACAATTGAGCGTACACAAAGTGTGAATTCAAGATGATTGGTTACTTGGCAACAGCTAATGCCCGTCGAAAGGGTTTTGGATACTTGAATGACATGGTAATAAAAATTGAAGTAGATCGAGCAAGTAGAGAAATCCACACTTGTAATGACACTATCAAGGGAATAGTTCGAATCCAAGTGAATAAAAATGCCCCCGCTCCAAATGATAATTATGAATTTAAAGGTTTGCTCCATTTCATCATTTATAATTTATCATGCATTTTTTTCATTTACAAAGAGTTTATAGTAAAAAAAGGTATGTTTTATCATTTTTTGTAATTTAAAATTCAGATTTTCGGATTCAGTTGGAAGGAACTGCTTCAATTCGATTTCAGACCAGAGTTGATAATCGATTGACAAATCATGTTAGTGATGACAGATTTTTTGCTCCAGAAAACCCAGGAATGTCTCACCTCTGTTTCTATTTTTTCACAAAGGGTACAAAAATACTTTATAAAAAACTTTTTTTTTCATGTCATAAAGTATGAAAAGTGATATTAAAAGATAAAACTAGTTTCTACTTTCTATAAGTCTGCTAATGATTATTTTTTTTTTTGCAGATGATCCATTGGAAAAGCGAACAATGTCGAAAGGACAATATGCCTTCCCTTTTGAAATTCAACTAGACGGAGGAAACTTGGCAGCGCCGTTTCAAAGCTCTTATTGTCGAGTGGTATATAAACTTGTTGCTTACGCAGGGATTTGGGTGACAGACATAGTGGCAGCCGAGAATGTAATACGAACAAAGGGATATTTGAATCTGTCGTCATTGGATCCTTCCTTTGTGAGTGCTCCCTGTGTGATAAGTAGGAAGAAGGAGAAATCCTTCTTTTCAAAAAAGACGGTCCTCAAAGTGGATTTGAAGTTGAGTCAAAGAGGTTTTCTTCCAGGGGAAACCCTTCCCTTCCAGTTGTGCGTGGAGAATGTGCAGTGTGAAACTCTAAGTCGCCTCTCCTGCTCCTTCCTTCAACGCATCAACTATTTTGTGGGGAAGGCAAGTAAGCAGACCAACAGTGTTCTGGAGACTCTCAATTACAGTGGCTCCACCAGTGACCTAAATACTATGAATAGTGGGGAGTTGAATTGGTCCGGTACTTTCTCCATTGCACCCAATCTCATGCCAACATTCAGTAAAGAGAAGAACAAGTCGGTGGAAGTCAATTATTATTTACTGGTAAGCATCCGGAATCCGGAATACGGATCCTATCATGAATCACATTATGTACATTATGTAAAGCGTAAAGTGTAAACACTAGATGTGGTGTGTTTTGTGTGGTGTGGTGGAGCATAGAAAGTGGAGATTAATGGAACAGAATTTTTCACTACATTTACTTTTCTCTCTTTTACATTTCATTATTCATTATGAATGCGTGAACCTATAGTTACGCTTTCCATCTTCCATAATCCATAATATTTGTTACTTGAGATTCTCAATTCTCTCAATAATGAACTTTTGGTTGATTTACTTCATCGTCATCGGCATATGAAATTTCTAAAACTTTATACATGATACATTACGTTATGTACATTATGAATGAAAATTTACATAGTTTTTTCCTTCTAAAATCCATGAAATAGTTCCAAGTGGATATAAACAACAAATCCAGTTTAAAGGGAGAAACATCAATAATTATTGGGACGACTCGAGGGGATGCAGTTGAGGCTGGAGGAACCACAAGGCCCAATTTACTCCACATTACAGAAGAATCCCTAAGCTCACTTTCAATCCAATCTCTTTCAACTCTTCCTCCTCCATCATATTCAAACCTTTCCTCTAGACGTCCATCACTTGAAACTCGTAAGTGTTTGAGAATTTCCAATTTTTTTAAAGTGCATCAAAATTCAAAATTCATTGAATATTGATTTTGTATGTTTGTAACATGTAAAATATGACACACTTCTTATGTAAGCTTGTCTTTTCATTTCTATTTTTTTATATTTTCTATTCTTACTTGATATAGTGCCACCGAGTTATGACTCCTTTTTTGGTGAAATGGGTCCTGGTTATGAAGACATGAGACCCAGATCTTGCTCCAATAATATGTAACGAATCCCCAAAATGATGCATCCAAAATGAGGAATTCACATGCAGCATTTTTTATACTTTATACAAAGATTTACGCTTGTCAAAAAAATTTATCCAACCAACCAACATTCCTATAAAATATAAAATATCCATAACATTATTCACACGGCCTCTCATCTTTCATACGTCATACTTCATACGTCATAAATCATAAATGTCAGCCTCATGTTCTCAATTGTCATATGCTTTGGATTTTGGATAAAATATAAAACTGTACTACTAATTCAAAGTACAAATCTTCAATGCGCTTTACAATTTTGAAATTTGAAACACTGTCCTTTTGTCTACTGATGTCTAGATTTTTTTACATAAATTAATTGTTTTTTTACACTACACAAACGTACACTAATGAACGTATATTATATTATAACCTAAGTAAATTTGTATTATGTACATAGTACATACATATTGAGCGTTGAGTATATATTATACATAGCTTATCAAATATTTGAACACAACTACCTAAACACTGTACATACGTAAGTAAAGGCTTATTCATGCATATCTAAATATGTTGTATATGCATATTTTTTGTTGTGTATTTCCAATGTTAACGTAATGTTAAGATATTATGCATAATGCATTTATATATGAAACTATGGAATCAATGTTGCTGTCTGGACCAAGCCAAGGTGAAAAAATTGTACACAAGTTCTTTATACGCGTAATGCGTATTATTTATTTAGAATTTAGAGCGTACTTACGCTTTTACTATTCAAAAGATAAAAGTTATTATGTACCTATAACCTGTACTTCTATTATATTATTACAAATTACTAATGGCAAATGTGTCATGCTGTGCACCACAATAACCAAATACGTGTTATGTGTCAATTGAGGATTATTGACATTATTGGGATTATTTTGTATCGACATTTGACATGTTATTATATTATATTATGCACAACTATACCTACATGTTGTATAAAATATTGTTACTTAATCCATCTTGTTGTGTAACACTGACAATTGTACAGTTTCTGAAACTTGAAACAATGTTGCGAATAAAACATGCATGCGTGTTTTTTCTCTTACAACTTTCTCCTTTTTCGATACTCATTTGTTTTTGTTTTGGATAATTTCGATATCTACAATCTACAATGTCTGTGCCAAGTTTTTCATAATATAGGAAGCATCTGTCATTTTTCGTAAATTGAGAGTATAAAATACCGTACTGATGCACAATGCAAACAACATCAAACATAGCAGTTTCTCAAGAGTAAATAGAATTTTTGAATTTATTTGAGTTTCCAATTTTTCAAGAAGATAAAGAATAAAGTAGTTTATTAATTTTAAGGTTAAAAAGTTTAGTACATTTGTCAGTTTATGACCAAAATTCAGTCCAGAGTCATCAATGAGTTAATCCCTTCTTAAGCTTTTGAAGTTTCAGTAGCGATCCAAGTAGCAAAGTGAGAGACCTCACTATATACACCTGGATATTTAGGCCTGGCACAGCCGACACCGAAACTAGTGACACCAACCAAAGTTTCAACACCATCTTCATCAATTGAGACCAATGGACCACCTGTTGAAAGATAAAAAATTACAAATGATCCAATGATGCAAAAGTTTTTCAAATTTCCCCTTCGGTAGCGTTGCGTTGGGAATCGAGTGAATTGAGATGCTTTTAGTATTTAAATTTTAATTTCACTAACCTGAATCTCCTTGACAACTGTCCTTTCCAGATTCTCCGGCACAGATCACTGAAGAAAAAAAATTAAATGATTAATAACAATAATAATCTTTTGTTTTAAAATTCACGTAATAAATATAATATAGATTTGTATCTCAGCTGCATTGAAAATTAAAAATTGACAGTGAGCATTGAATTGAAATGGAAAAATAATACACTATTTCCTATTTCAAAAGTAATTAAATGATTCATACTGCTGGCCCAGATATAGACAACCAAAGTGTAGTCACGACGACAGGTGACATCATCAACTAAGGGAACCTCAACTTCTTGTAAACGATCAGGAATAGAACCGCCTTCACTTGTTGTGCCTATGAAAAAAACGAAAATGTGGTGTTATGTGTGGTGGAAGGAGTGATTTAAATCTGGAGCTAATTAAATGATTCACATTGGCATTACTATTGTTTTAGTAAGAATTACTTACCCCATCCAATAGCTTTCAAAGTTTGTCTGGGCTCAAATCCTTCGGGAGCAATATTTCCAGCAGTTACATTTTCATTGAGAACAAATGGAGGTGTAACCTTGAATACTGCAATGTCGTTTCTGCTGGTGACTGATGAATAACTTGGGTGCTGTACAACTTTCTCAACAGACCTAAGAAACAATTTATAGTTAGATTTTCAGAAAACTCAAGGTTGTCCATTGTCCAGTGTCCATCCCATAAACATGAAAAATGTACACAGATTTAGATTTTCCTTCTTTCTCTTTCCCTCTCTCTTTGTATATTGTATACTGACCTCTTTTGTTCAGCTCCATCAGTGGCATAGAGATCGTGTTCACCGGCTACAACAGAATAGCGACTAGCCTCTAAAGTTGCACAATGTGCCGCGGTGACAATGTAATTCTCATTAACAATTGTTCCTCCACACTAACGGAATAGAAAAAAGAGGGAAAACATTCACTACTGAAATAAGTTAAAGTTATTACATATCATATCGAATCGATAATCGATATCAATTCCAATTTTCAATGTCAAAAAGTTCAAGTTCATAAAATATTGTATTTTTTAATTACATAATGACTTCCAACTTGGATAGAAACAATAGAACCATGGGAATGTGCTACACTTTCAACACCACCCACGATCCGGCCACCTCGTCGGCGCACAGCTCTGAGTGACAAGGGAGTTCCTACAGATGGGTAAAGAATTATTGTAAAGAGAAAGTATGCAGTACGAAATGCAGCTTGGAGAAAGTTGCCTAATGATATATTATCAATTGTACGTTGTACTGTTATAATTTACAGTGTAAAATTGTTTTCTGTCTTACCTAAAGCTAGTGAGAAGCAGAGGGACACAACCAAAGCTAATTTTAGTGACATGATTACGTATTTTACTTAATTTAATTAGAAAAATTAAAAAAAAACACAAGACTTGCAAACTTTAATAAACTAATGTAGAATGCAGACCTAAAAACTTTTGTCTAATGATTTTATTCAACTTTTATATCAGTGCAGAAATTATTGATAAAGGCAATAGCCTTTGAATTTTTTTTTCATAATTATATTATCTATACGTAATTTAATCAATTTCTGCTTCCAATAATGATCCATAAAATGGATACATAATACATACCTTTAGTCTCATATCCATCAATCTAGAATCATTAATCTTGAATCTGTAGATACACCTGGAAAAATCCTAAAATGATTTTCAACTTCCAATGTACATATATATGTATACATAACATATTATGTATTCCTTTCATATTTCATACCGTGTGCAGCACACGGTGTGCTATTTAAATATAAAACAATGTTATTAGGTTATGAGAGCACCTCAATTTCAAGTCCACATAAAAAATTAAATGTCACTTTTTATTTTAATGGTCATAGTCAACAGTTCCAAGTGTGTATTTCCCATCATCACAAATCACACAATAGGTATGACAGTGAGAATGATATTTTATGATAAGTTTGATTAGATACCAATGAACTACACCTTGTCAATATTTTATCAATATAATCGTTGAATTGTGTTTTCCCGTCAAAAGTCTAAAGGTCATTCATTCACTGAAAGGACTCCGATTTATTTATATATGTATCATGTGTGCACAACTGCGTAGTAAATCATTATCTAAAACTTGGAAACCGGACCAAGAAGATTATGAACTGTATAAGTATTAAGCAGAAATTCTTCCATTATTGGAAATATAAAAAAAACACGTGTAAATGAAGTGCTTAATAAAGGTGCATTCTACAGAAGTACATAATAATATTGTATAACCATATTGTATATCTAGTATAATATTATGATAGTAATTCCGAATTCGTCATTTGGACTTTTTGTTTTTAGTTTCAGTCGACAATTTTTTGTTTATTTCTAAAACAATATGTAAACATTGAACATCTTAAATGTTATACATAAACAAAATGTCTCATACTTGCATAATAGCGTTGTTAAAATAATTATTATAACAAGAAATATCCCCACATTTGAAGTTTTGTATATATATACATATATACACATATATTGACACTTTACTGATACTGTAGTTTACGAAAACAATTCAACAATATTTAATGTACATATTATATAACTACATATTATTATGATACAAAACTACATATTGAGTCGGATCTGCAGTATCTGGACAAATATACATATTATACTATAACATTGTATTCGTCCGTACATGCTACAAGATCTCACTCGATATTATACTAGTTCACAAGACATTTGGACAATCATCATGAAGATAATGGATAAAAGCTCAAAATATACAGTAGTCATGATGATAATATTCTACATACATTTTAACATAAATCGCCTACATATTATAACGTGCGTGGATAATATAATTATATTATGTTTACAAACATGTTTAGATTTCAGCTTACCCCTCGATTTTAATCATTAAGTATTTGTGCCGATACTGTTTTGTGTTGCAAATGTACAGTTTTTAAAATTTACAGATATTATAATATTATTATACACGTCTTTACACATACAATATACAATATATATACATATATGATACAGGATACAGTGTAGTGATTAGACGTAATATGGATAGATAGCTCCAAAATTTATAATACTTATACAATGACAAATTATTTCAACATTTAGTTTTACATAAATATAGTTTTATAATATTTCTTGAACTAGAATCTACATAACAATTTACTGAAAAAATAGTATACAGTCAAAAATTTTTCTAATGAGACAATCTTTATCAAAAAATAGATCAATTATAACATGTCAATTTAATATTCAAAATACATGAACACTGTAAGTAAGTAGTCTAAATAGTAGTGGCCACTACTTGAAATAACTTGTAGAGATATATTATATTATTAGATATAGGTACATGGCATAGGACCATTGTGTAGTTTATAAAATGAACAAATGCATACAAATTCGAATGTACATTTAGGTATTATCGCATTTTCAATTTTGGCCATGGAATATTTATAACATTTAACATCTTCGTACATACTAACTTGCAAATTTATTAGTACCGAAACCTCGATAAAACAACCTATTTCTTTACTATTTCTTAATTATAATTACACATTAAGTGTTATAACATTTTTTTAAAAAAATTACAGTCCATATATTATACATCTATATATTATATTAAATGTAACATACAAGCTATACATGAAGATTTCAACAATAATCAAAAAATACAATATTATATTAAAAAGAATATATATAATACATATATATCCTATACTCCTCTAAAAGTGGAAACTTTTGTTCAGTATTGTACTATATAAAACGATGTACATATTAACCTAGACATAATATGAGTTTTTTTTTGCACTGTTTATCAACAACAAATTGTGTATTACAAATACATAATACAACAGACAGGTGTAATACATAATGCATATATACCCCTTTAAATTTTACAATCTAACACTATTATAAAAATGGTAGCTCATAGTAACTTCTGTCCATGTTTCCCCTCTGTCAAATCTGATTGACGAAATCTACTGTTCATTGGCATGTTATATTCTACACTCTGAATAAAACTCTAGTATAACACTGTTGTCAATACATATAATATTATAGCTGTAGTAAAAACAACAAGGGTCGTTTTTTTAAACGACATTATAAACTTTAGATATATGTATATATTTATGTACTACAAGTTACAGTAAAGACAAAAAGAAACCTTGTTTTACATTGATTTGTTAGAAAAAAAAGAAGTAACAAGTCATTTTGTTGTTCTCAGTGTCACTGAAGAGGAATGTAGCGTCAATAAATAACATGTTAAAAAGTTTTTGAAGATTAAAGTAGTAGGTATTGTTAGTAACGATAAACAGTAATATAATTAAAATGCTACAATTGAGGTCTATGGAAAGACAGGTAATACTGTACATTCACTAACAAGAAATTGTCATTGACCTCGGTTCTCCTGCCACGTGTACCTGTTATGAAAGGATAACGTCGTTAGGACTTGTAAAGAACCGAGATAGCTAACACGTTCTTTGTGGATAAACAGTATGTTTAAACAGTTTACAAGAAAAAAAAACTGACAAAATTACTTTTTATTCCAAATCCCTCAATTGGATACGAGTATTTAAATGTGGTAACACTATAAAAGACAAAAACTTTTTTCCTAGAACAGGATTTTAAAGTTACATTTTGTAACATGGAATTTTGAGTTTCTCAACAGTTTACAAATAATGTATAATATATTTATATAAAATATGTATAATCATACATAATATACATATATAGTCTAACCTGATGTAGAACAAATTCATATAATATTTTTAATATTATAATATACTACTCAAAATATAAAAAAAAAACATATAATATGAAGAGAGCGAGTGTATAAGTTAAGAAATTGGCACCAAACGAGTATTGACTGAAATACATAATGAATTTCAAAAAAAAAAATAAAAATACAGCACTGTGTTACACACCTTTGAATGTAAAATGTGCAATACAGTTATGAGAAACTATACCAAAAATGTGTAATACATCAATTATAAATAGCCTAGTACACATAATTGGAAGAACATCGTTACGTAAATCTGAACATAGTAAACGATGTATTATTAATTACTATAATGTTGCGTTTTCTATTAATTTCTGAATATTGTGATTCGTTCTAGTAATTAGTAGTAGTTAATCTTATTCACTGGAATATCTCTACTCGATACTCTATGTACTATAGATTTTATAATTATTAAAAAAAACACTCAAGGAAAGAAAACTACAGATATGAAGTTGAATACACAAAATGATATATAAATTAGTTCGACTATAAAGAAATAAACAATAAATCTATATATTATATACATAGTATACTTACAATAACTGTACTTGAAATTCTTACTATGTTGCTTAATTTGCATTTCAGTAATGTTATAATAATTGTAATACTTTTGAATAGTACATTATAAATTTTATCATTTATAATGTACAAATTCAATATTTGATTTTTCTGATGCATTGTTTTTGTGGCTCTCTCTCTCTCTCTCTCTCTCTCTCTCTCTCTTACATAATTTAAAACACAAATAGATGGATAAAAAATGTTACCAAAATATTTGACTATTAATCATCTTCCTCTTCTTCTTCATCATCAGTACCTTCATAATCTTCTACTTCCTCTTTATTTTTCAAATGGATATTTTTCATATGTCTTATTTTATAAGATTCCAAAGCAAATTTCTTGTGACAAATTTCACATTCGAATTTTTTTTCAGTAGTATGCCTTAACATATGTTTTACCAGTCGACTTCTATATGCTACTTTGTACTCACATAGCTCACATTGAAATGGAAAATCATCAGTGTGCTTCCGAGCATGTTCTAAATGTTTCAATTAAAAAAAACAACGAAAGAAAAACAAATTTAGTCACACATGCATAATATGTTTTCATAAACAAAGTTGAATACTTTCTTGGAATTTTTCATACATATTTTAGTATAAAATAGGATCTAATACCAGACATATAAAATCTGTACAAGAGCTTGAGCGCGCGCGCTTTTGCGGATTGGGGGAGCGGCCATTTTTTTTCTTGGAAAACTAAGGGTACTTAGTTTCTAAGAAAAAAATGGCCGACTTTTGTAGGCCCATTCAGATTATAGATGCCTGTATTATACTACCGAGTATAATAATAAATCATGTTGATTACCTCGTAAATTACTGAGTTCACTGAAGCTCCGACCACACCCATTCTCAGCACAAAAATATCTTTGTAACCGGAATTCTGGATGACTTTTTTGATGATAATTTAGGTACTGTTTCTGTGCAAACTGTTTATGGCAAATCCGACAAACGTAAGATTTACTCCTGCCATGTGCAGAGGACACATGGGCTTTAAGAGATGAACTTTGTCGAAATGTTTTCAAGCATTTTTTACAGTTATAACTCTTCTCCCCTGAATGGACTGCTATGTGAGATTTTAATTTACTTGGATCAAAAAACCATTGTGAACAATTTTGATAGGGACACTGAAACTTTTTATTCTTTTCATCATGACGCTTTTCATGACATTTGAGATTCCCAGGTTGTTTAAATGCTGTACAACAAAAAAAACAAACAAAACAAACCAAAATTTACTTAAAACTTGATTGATTTTGATAATTATTTTAAAACTTCGTTATTATTATTACTCAAATTATAGCATGATATTTATATAAAACATTAGTAATTACTACAAAGTTCAACTCACCAACTCCACAATATCGACATTTGTAAGGTTTGACATCCACGTGCTTAACACTTTGATGTCTCTTTAAACGACTTAAGAAAGGGAACCTGTTTTACACATAAAACCGTATATTAAATTATTATATTTCTTTATCTAAATTTGAATTGTAGCTGTGCTACAGTATTATTTATAGTATAGTATAGGTAAATAATAATGATACTGAAATTGTGAGCCAAAACTTGACAACTTCAAACTGTCAGACTGTTTGAAAAATAAAATGACCACCAGACGTCAGCACATATATATCCATCCATTGACACAACATACTGACCTCAAAAGTTTTAAAACTTCTGCTTATACGGATAATATAATATATAATATAGGACAAATTTTTGGGGTTTCAAATTTGTTAGGTCTGTATACTAGTATGGTAATGTACATGTGTATTGACCTTTGGTGGCCATTTTGAAATCAGTACAGCCATTTTGTTTTCTTATTTTTCTTAGTAAACTAAAATCTTTTTTTGACACAGTTGTTGTAGCTGTCACGTTTTTTTATAACCCAATTTAAAAATCAACTTGCCTCTGGTTACAAATATCACACTGAAATGGAAGTTGTCCAGAGTGTAACCGCTGATGTTCACGAAGTGTAGATAAGTGACCAAAATAAGCTGGGCATTGATCACAAGGAAAGTGATTTAATTCCATTGAAGGGGGAGGGTGATTTCTTGTATGAATATCCAGATATTGTTTTGAAGTGAAGGATCTTGGACATAAATTACATTGAAACTCTTTCTGATCAGAATGTAGTTTCTTGTGAAGTTTTAATTTTGCAGCATAATTAAAACCTAAAATGTAACAAGAACATTATGATTTATGAAATACAAATAATACAACTTATAAATACGACATTGAATAAAATATTTAATATCTAATACTACACTTCATTTTTAACATTCATCATACATATTATATATTATATTATTAAATGAAATAGATTGTCACCTTTTCCACATATTTGACATGATAATTTTTTCGTTAAATCTTTTTCATGTTGTTTCAAATGTGATTTTAATTTTGACTTTTTAGAAAAGCGACTTTGGCATTTATCACATGGATAAGGGAATTCCTGTGAATGATTGACCTCTTGATTCTCCGCAGCATTCTCTTGTTTTTTCCTCCTCACATGTTGTTCATATTTATTCTTTCTTTTCTTGATAATAATGCCATAATTAGTTGACTGAGCACTACCATACAATTTTGATAGTCTATTTAATGTATTGGTTGCTTTCAACTTTTTCTTCTTTCGATATCTCTCTGAAAACATTGGATCAGATTCAGTATTATCTGAATCTTTTGACTTGATTGACTTGTCTGATTCAGAATCTGATTCCAATGCAGTTTTTATTTTCATAATTGTTTCTCGTCGTGGTCGTAATCCAAATTTAAATCTATTTGTCTCTTCTTGAAGAAATCCTAATTCAGAATCACTGATTTCACTCATTCTATCATCGTCATTTTTGTCAACACTCATATAAGAATGGTCATTACTGTCATGGTTATTTGATAATAATAAGGAATCACTATCATTACTGTCATGAGATACACTTTCATTTCCTTTTATCATATATACTGGACTTCCATCTGCACTATTACTACTAACATGCTTTGTCATATTAGTGATATTTATTGTCAATTTAGGGATTTTTGGTTTTTCAGGTTCAGTAACTTTAGAATTTTTAAAATTTTTAAACGGAGAAGAAGAAGAGGCTTTACTACTATTTCCTCCTATGCTTTGAACTTGTTCATTATTGTTGTTAGTAGTAGTAGTAGTAGTGGTATTGTGATGGGCCTGATTCAAATTATTAACAACAGCAGAAACTGCTCGAGTAGCATCTTCTAATCGAATAATTGAAGGACCTAAATGTATCTTTGACGGATGAAAAACTTTTCGTTTTAGTAAAGGAATTGTTTGTGGTACTGCTGTCACCTTTTCTATTTCCGATACTGAAATTTTAAGAGGTAAATAAGGTGGTCCTTTTGGTTTAGTTTTCAACTCAGTTGTTGTTGCTGTTGATGACATTTTAGATGATTCTTTGTCTTTCACCTCATTATTATTTCTATCATTAGTAGTATTTATACGAATATTCTTATCAACATTTTTACTTGGTGAAAAAGTTTTTCTTGGAGAAGTACGAATGCTGCTGTTGTTGTTATTATTGATTCGTTGATTCTGATGTACTTCATGATGATGTAGTTTGTCTGATAGAATTGGAGTTGAAATTTCTTTATTTTCCCTTGGATTACTATTGATCTGTAAATTATTGTTCTCTATAAATGTGGTTATTTTTGAGGTTTTTAATGTTGATGATGAAAATATAGACTGTTCTTCTTCTTCATTTTGTATCAGTGAATCAGATGCACCATTTATATTTGTAAGTTGAATTTGGGCTTCTTCATTATTTTTATCATCATTATTATTATTATTAGTAGTAGTAGCAGTAGTAACAATAATAGAGCTATTAATAGCTGACATTGTGGTAGAAGCAGTCGTAGTATGAACACAAGGTGGTAATGAAGGAACAACATTTTTATCATTACTAGTTTCATTTTGAGACTTTGCATTTATTTGCATTTCCATTTGTTGCATAGGATTTTGAGAGTTTTGTTCTGGTAGTATTGATAACAATGATTGGTGATGAGTATTATTATCCCCTTGTAGTTTTGGTTGAGATGGCAGTAGTAGGGTAGACGCACAAATCCCTTTAATTGGTTTTAATGGTTTTCTTTTTGATTTTCTATTTGTAGTATAAGTGGTAGTAGTATTATTATTAGTTGCAGTATTTTGTTGAATTGGATTACAAAATTTGATAGTACCATTTGGAATGGAAGGGTTTACAACAGTAGAAACATTATTAATAGGATTAGTAATTGTTGTATCAGTTGCATTATCTTTTATAGTATCAATAACACTCGTAGGTTGTGTAGTACTATTAATAACACTCGTAGTAGAAGAAATCACATTATCATTAACCATTGGTTGAGTAATAGTAGATGTTTGTTCTACTGAAGACATTGTATTTGGAACACTATCAACTACTGTATTTGTTTTTGGTACATGAACTGATAACTGAGTCTCAGCAGTTGCTAAACTTGTTGTTGTTGTTTGTGATGATGAAGAAGAGGATTGTGATGAAAGACTTGATTCTTTTGTTGTTGTTGTTGCTTTTGGTACTAGTTCTTCTTCTTTGGCTTTTATTGGTGAAACAGACTTGTCATTAGCATTTATTTTGGAAGATTCAATTATTATGGAAGGAATTTTAACATTATTTCTACTTGCTGCTTCTGCTATCTGCTGAATACTAAAATTTTCAACGACAACTGAACAACTGAAAAAGGGTACAAAACAACAAAAAAAAAGATTATAAATTACATAAATTATCAATTTGATTGTAAATATTTTTGACTTATATTTTCATATTTTGTGTTTGTCTGAGATTTGGTTAAACTACCATAACATAGACATGGGTTCATTTGTATATTATACAACTGTATAATATACAAAATAATAATACATGCTATGATATGTAAACAAATAATGTCGAGTGGAGAGTTTATTAATCACAGGTCACACTTCCAAAAAATTGCAACAATACTTTTGAAAAGTAAATTTTGTACCACTAGAAATATTGAAATAGCCCCAAAAAAAAACTATAAAAGTTATGCATACCTTCGATATTCAATGGGAAGTTTAGAACTGGGAGTGTTCACTCCCAATAGAGATACATTTTTGTTCTTGTTCCGATTACTATTGGTATTGGTACTCTTTTGATATTTTGACTTGTTCAGACTTTTTGCATTCTTGTTATTTTTGGTATAACTTCGTTTGACAGCTTTTGATAACACATCCTCCTGTTTGCTCCTTTTCTTGCTACTGATTTTTTCAGATAATGCTAATTTTTTCAGCTTCTTTTTATTATTCAAATTTTCAATTTCTACATCTAATTGTGGCATTTCCATTTGAATATCATCTTCATTAATTCGAGTATCAACCTCCGAGGAATCCAATTCGGAATCTTCCAAATATGGTGATGAGAGAGCTGGCATTTCATTGAATTTTTTATTTTCTTTTGAACTTTTATTCATATTATGATTTTTGTTCTGTTTTGTTCGAATGTAAACTTTCTTTGAGGTTTTTTCTTTTATGGATTTTTTCATTTTAATTATTCTGCCATTCATATTTTGTACTTTAATGCTGTTATTTATTTTTTTGTTACCAACAATTGTTTTATTTTTATTTGAAATTTTTGGAGTTTCTAATAAAGACGAGGATGATGAGGATGATACTGGCAACAATAAATTTGTACCACTTTTATCTTTCATTTTATTTGAACTAGATGCTGCAAAAACATTTTTTATCTTTTCAGCAGCAATAAGAGAAACAGCACGTGGTTGAGGTACAAAAACTATTCCTTCAGGAAGAAGCGGTCTGATAGGATGAATCTTTGACTTTTGTATCTCCTTGTTGTTGTCTGGAAGTTCAACTTTTTCTTTAACTGATTCATTTACCATTTCTTTAATTTGTATTTCATTTGTTTCCTCTTCACTTTGGATACCTATTAATTTGTATTAAAATAAAACAAGAATTTAAAACATGTTTTCAAATTCTGAGGATAGCATTACAAAACAGTAGTTTTTTTTTGATAGGTCAATATGATCTACTTTATCAAAGGTACTTAAAATAACTTTGCATTATGGTTGATTGAATTTACTGATATTTACAAATATTATATGTAACATAACTAAAGAAAGAATATTATACCTGAGAAATCATTAAGCTCATAATTTTCTTCTTCTTCTTGTTCTTCAATACCACCATTGACTTCCTTAGTGCTGATTTGTTTTTCTTCTTCTTCTTCTTTTTCTTCTTCTACTACTAGAATTTCTTCTGGTGGAATTTCTTCATCTAATTCTAAGTCAATATAAAGAGGTAATTTTGAATTGTAAGATGAGGTGACAGGAATGTTTATATGTTCAGGAACAGGTGATAATGGATCCGGTTCATCGTCTAATTCCACAACAAGTCCAAGCTCTAAATGAATAAAATGATAATTAAACAGTCATAATATATAAAAAAGTTGTTGTTGTTAATTGTTAATAAAATAATTAAGAAAAGTAGAGTATTACTTCAAAATACCTTTTAAAATTTCCAGTCTTGTTGATTGAAATGGACAGTCAAGTTGTTTATTATTTTGGTTTGAGTTATTGTCCATTTCTCTATCCATTTGTGCCAGATAACCATCCAATATAATTTGTTTGATTTTACTTGAAACTTCATCATCTTCATCAATAGAATTAGGTATACTCAAAATGGAAGGAACTTCTTTTAAACGTCTTTTACACTCATCACAGAATACAGCTTTATATAATTGTGATTGGTATCGTGAAAAGTTTAATTTTAATGCAATGCAAAAGGCAGAACACAAAGAAATTGTTTCATCGTCGACAAGGTCAGGATCTACATCAGGATCCCTTTCCTGAATTGGTGTACTCTCAACGCAAACTAAACAACGCAAAAACATTTTGCTGGATTTTCTTCTGTATGAACCACACGATTTTTCTTATGATGATTATTTCTTCTTTTTTTTTGTCACTAGTAGTAGGAGTAGTTGTTATTATTATTATCAGTCTCAAATTTACTTTTTTTGACGTTATACATATATTTTAAACAAATGTGCATGATCCACATATCAAAATACCATATCATCATATTGATGAGATACACTTTGTCATGTAAATTTATCCTATCATTAATAAAATAATATATTATAAGAGTAGTAAAATCATGATGAATCATGTGTGTTGTTGTTTGTATTATTGTTATTATTATTTGGCATTCTTCTTGTTGAGATACCGGTGAAGTATAAAAATGTGATGTTCACAAACATGTGAAATTATTTAACTTTTGAATTCCAAATGGAAAACCTATATAAATCAAAAAGATCAAAAAACAAAACAAAAACATTGTATAATTAGTACATGTTGTATAAAAGTAAGTAAGTACAATTTATTAAAATGATATGGGACTGTTTTGTGTACATTAGAAAATGTGTATGTCTTGTACTTATACATACATACTTATATATAAAGCATGG
>JABASP010001816.1:0-25155 GCA_019776565.1 Sminthurinus signatus | reverse complement strand
TCTTCCCACTCTTTTCAACGGAGCAGGGTTGAGCTGAACCAGGGAAAAGAACAAGTGGAATTTGGACTTGAAATTACAAAGTGGTAGGTATTTTGTATTTGTGGGATGTGCAGTTTTTGGCGCCTTGGAAAACAGAGGAAGGAAAGAGAAGTGAATTGGATTGAAGTGGGGGGAGGAAGAGAAAAGTTAGGTGTAAATCCAGGATTTGCAGAGTGCAGTCCCTCTTCTTTCTTCTTTCTTCTTTCTTCTTTCTGTTTTCTTCTCTCCGTTTCCCAATTCCCATTTTCATGTAAAGAGGAGCCGTTACAAAGTAAAACATACGCAGATCCTGCAGATGAAGATGAAAAAGGACGGAGATATCCATCGCCCATTCACCTCTGAACACTTGTCCTTTTGTTCCTCTTCAAATCCGGACTCGGATTCGGAGTCGAATTCCACATTTTGGATGCTGGATTTGAGAGTGAATGGAAACTCTGGCGGAGCTCTTTCATTTTATTTAATTCTCTTGTACTTGGAAATTGCACATGTAAATATCTGTAGCTTGTGATGCACACTTTGCCTGAGTTTGTACAAGTTGAGGAGTGCTGCAGTGTGTGTGTGTGAAATACGGACATGGAAAAGAATGCGTATGTAGAGTGTAGAGTGAGACTGTGTAGTGGAAATGAGGATGCGGAGACTCATTTGCTCGGAAGATGCATGTGGAAACATTTAAATGTGATGTATGCATGTGTATGAACGTGTATGAATGAGTGTGGAGTGTGGAGGCAGTTGTTATTTTCTGAGAAAGTTAAGGAGGAAACAAAGGGAAAAGAGGGGAAGTTAATGCATATGTTGCGCGCTGTCTCTGGCTGGAATGGCTGGCTGGTTGAAGGGTGTACGTGAATAAATTGAAAGAATGGAAGAGGAAGAAAGTTGTAGCTAAAATAAGAAATGGGAAGAGTGTATGATGTAAAAGAGAGAAAGAGAGAGAAAGAAAAGGAGATGGCCAATAATACAGTTGTCTGTAGGAATTATGAGAATATTCAGGATAAATTAGTTCTCATTCATTTCCACAGGGAGCCGTTCGGCCCGGATTCTTGTCCTTGTTGAATAGAAACGCTTCTCTTAAATGTCTTGATTAGAATTCTTAATCAGTATAAAGAAATGGCTTCATTTTCTTTTCCCTTCTTTCTCTTCTTTCTCTTCTCTCTCTTCTTCCCTTCTTTCTTCAGACTCCAGAGCATCCCATCACACGACTTTGTTTCACAACCAGCACTCACAATTCACAACAGAATCCACAATCCAGAATCCAGAATCCAGAATGAAAATCAAAAGCAGAACAAAGATCCAGTCCCACTTTCCGTTCCAGCGCCAGCTCCAGCTCCACCACATCACAACATCCAACATCCAAACCAAATCCAAACTCTAATATGAAACAATCCGCGTCTGTCTTATTTCCTCTCCCTTTTCTTGTTTTACATTTTTTGCATCTTTCCCCTCCCTCTTTTTGTTTTTCTTTACTTTTACTTTTACGCGTTCCCTTCCCCGCCGCAACAAAACAGCAAAAGGCAGAGGTAAGGAAAAAAACTAGACTTGTTTTTTCTTAAACACATCTTGATCTTCCGTCTCATCCTCATCAAATTACCATTCTTTCTACAACTTCCCCTCTTTTCTATTCACTCCCCCAGTCATTCATCCCTCTCCCGCTCAAACATCTACAATATAAAATGAACACAGAATAAAGAATTCAGAGTTTCTTCTAGTGCGCGATTAACCTAATCGAATTTCATTCCCAGAAATGTCCTGCCCCATCCCATTTAAATACAAATCTTATCCTTGCACTTTTCTTTATTTTAACGGCCTTTTTAAAAGACAAACTGCATTTTTAAATCAAACAGCATCTTTTTTCCTGGAAAAAAACGAAAAGCGGGTACGTTTTTTAAAAAACATTTTGTATGAACTGACCTTTATTAATTTTAAGACTCGGTGGAAATATGAGTCAACCCAGAGTTTTAACCTGCTTTATTTTTGAGCACCTTTTTTTATCTCAAATTTAAAGTTGTAGTGCTCGTGGATGACCTGGTTTTTAGCTTGTACTAAACGAGACAGAAAGTAGTCCTTTTTCCCTTGCAGCTTAATAATATTTTGTATTTTGTTCTGGTGGGTTTAGAATTGTGGGTATGATTTGATGATGTATTCAAATTTGGAATTAAAAGTATTTAGAATGCAAAATGTAGGAATTAGGGGACTCGCAGTAATTATCCTTTTTTTCTCTAGCTTCTCTTCTCTTTCCCAGTGAAAGAGCAGTAAAAGTGGGTAGAATGAAGACTAATGGTTGATTAGCATAATTAACGTAGGAGAAAGAACGAGGGAGAAAATAAAGATGGAGATGAAAATAGAGAACAAACGAGATGATTCAAATGTGTCGGACGTTCGGGGAGTCAAAAATCCTCACTGTTTGTATTTTTGTACAAGGGAACTGTAATTTGTAATTTGTAGTTTTTATTTTGTATTTTGTATTTTGTATTTTTTATTCATGGTTAATAAAATGGCGTAATATCGTAATAATGGTGGACATTTAACAAGCTCCACTTTTAATTATCCCATTCATTTATTTCTTGTTTATTCCCCCAATCTCATTTCTTGTGCATTGTGCACGAGGCTTGTGGATTTGTGGTATCAAAAACCAGAGTGAAAGACAAAACTAGAAGAGATTGGGAATTCCTGGGAGAAGAGCCTCCGTGTTTTTGTGTGTATTTGACATGATGTAGTTTTTCTACATCTGTATTTCCAAAGGGAGTCACTGGATCTTTTATATTTTATATTTTTCCCATCCCATTTTCAGTCGGCAGTTCCTTCAAATGAACATGAAATGAGAACGGCATGTTTTCAATGCATAAAAGCACAATAAACTAAACATGCACAATGTACAATGTGAATTGTGAACTGTGGAAGTCGGAGAGAGAAAGAAAAGAGAGAGAGTAATTTTGTACGTAAATGTAATTTAATGTGCCGCTTGAAGAACTCTCGCATTTGTTTCTGTTCTTTCCAAGAATGACAAAATCACTCCCTCAGTGAGGAAACATTTGGATTCGGATTTGGATTTGGATTTGCATCCGAATCCGAGCTCATTTCTTCCCTTTATTCATGTGCTAATGTTGCTGCAGTGTACTTTTTTGCCCCATTATGATTTCTAGATGACACTAAAGATGAAACTAAATCTGATGTAAAAACCATAGAGAAAAAACATTCCGCGCAATTCACCAACTACAAAATACCAAATACCAAATACCATTTTCTGGGTTAAATCTCAAATCTCAAATCCTATCCAACAAAATCCAAGTGCTCCTTTCTACTTTATTTCCTCTTGTTTTTATAAACTGAAACTAAATGCTTTTACACAGCCGCTTGAAATTTGCAACCTCGTCAAATGGTACTTAAATCTGAAAAGCATGTACAAGAAAAAATACTGAGGATTTTGAAATTAACACAAGGAAATGATTTAGCAATTTTGATTGTATCGATGGGTAATCAGAAATCAGAAACCAGAGAATGAGAAAAGAGGTTAAAGTTAAATCAAGTCTGGAGTTGTTAATGATAATGATTTGGCCAGGGATGAAATGAAGGATGCTGCTTTGAAACTGTAGGTAAATGTTGTGGAAAGGGCATAAATAAAGTTGGCAGGGTATTTATATGTATAGGCGAAATGGGTGGCGGATTCCCGCCGTATGTAGATCATTAAGCAGTAAACACGATCCACAATTTACTCATGTTGGAACTAACGACTCAATTTTCAATTCTCAAAGTACAAAATACATCTGTGGGTGGAAATGTATCTAATTGAGTTTCAATTATGCACCCAAAGACGGAGTTTGTACTTGTTTATATATACACGGAATGCAGAACTGGAGCTGGATGTCCAGCGTAGAGAAGACGGAAGAGGAAAGAGAGATGAGGGCGGCTCTGCTGCTGAAGGAATCGGGCCAAAAACCGGGAGTGGAATTGATTTAAACTCCTTTCGGAAGCTATTAAAATCAGGTTGGACCCAGACTCGCACAAGATACACGTTACACGGATTTACTCAACACAACACGGACTTTGCGTAGTTGTATCTGAGTTTAGGAAGGTGGGACAACCAAGACAATTAGCTCTACTTTCTCTCTCCCTTTCCCTTTCACCAGAATATCAGAATATCGGAATATTTACAGTTTCACTCGGAACACGGAGCTCAACATTTCCATATTTATTTATGTTCGTATGCAGTTGACCTGCACCCACTCTCCATTTCTCCTTATTTTCCCTCCTTGAATAAACAGGAATAATTATTTCCCTATTTTTCTGTCACCTCTGACTTAATCTGGTTTCCTGGAATTTATTATACACCACACAGTACGCCTGGAGGTAAAACAGAAGGTGAGTGAAGGAAGTGCGGCAGGAGGAGGAAAATAGTAAAGTTAGTTTGGAATATCCCATTACGGGAGATCGGAGATCGGAGGTGAAAGAGAAGAGCGGAGGCTCCAAAGAAAATATTGATAGTGTTGGTAAAAGGTAGAATTAAATTTAGGGATTTGACGTGGTGCGGGTTTGTATTGGATTGTGTTGGATGTTGGTGTTGGATGTGGGTGCTGATGGTGATATGAGTAGAGCAGAGAGAGAGTAAAGGATGTGGATGGAGATTTCCTTTGTATGTTTATTTGTGAGGGATCAAAGAGGAGTGATATTCCGAGTATCTCTTGGCTTTTGGCTGGCGGGGGAAAAGCCGTTTAGAGAACAAGTTCATCTTCATGTCCTCACTTTCTCTGGTTTGTTGTGCTGAATCCTGCTTCTCCTCACTCCTGGAATTAGAGGTGAAATGGGCTTCTCTTCTCCTCTTCTCCGTCCTTTATTCCCGACGTTCTCCAGTTGTTTCCAGAGTCTGTGAGAATTCGGGGAAAGAGAAGAGAGCGTAGAAAGGAATATCTATTGGATTGGACTGTGTGAGAGTGAGAGTGAGAGTCATACAGTCTTCTCTTCTCTTCTGTTCTGTTTGGCGTAGTACGAAGAGTAAGTAGTTTTACAAGGGAGGAATGAGAATAAAAGAGAATATTAGGAGAAGGAGAAAAAAGAAACAAGACAAGACAAGTCTCTCCGGTCTCTTGTTCAACACCAACAAACTCGCAGAGTAGAGAGAAGAGGCTGCAGAGCGGGAATGGCTCACACGGGAGTAACTGTATTTCAAGGGGATAAACAAGACATATTACCTAGTTATGGCTTCACAACCACCAAATATATTATCCCGGCCTCTCCGCACTCCAGCACAACATCCAACTAAGTCCTCCAACAACATCCACATGAACAACATCTCACTCCCAACTCCACAAAAACCAAGAGGAATTCTTTTACCACGGCACAAGAGAAATGGAACAAGTCATCAAAGTGAATCCCTCGCAAAGACCCAAACACAAAAACAAACACCCCGACTTCATGACCTCCGTGTCATCCTCAATCTCCTCAATCTCCTCAATCTCCTCTCTCCTCTCTCCCAATCACACAGCACAACACAACAAAACAAAACAAATAATATACACTAGCAGCCAACACAAGGATGTCTCTCACAACCACATTCTACAAACTCTGTCAATTCTTCACCCGCTACTCTTCAACCTGAAATAAATAAGCAAAAGTCTAGTCGGAATCATATCACATTTCCATCTTTTCACCTTTAGGACTTTTCATAGACAAACTTCGTCACATATTTTATGCATAAATCCGACTGCTCAGATTACTTTAAATTTCAGTACGATGATTGAAAGAGTTTACTTTAGAATCTTCCGTTTCTTCAAAACTAAATTAAATGAAGCAAGATTCGCCCCCTGCAGATCCATTGATTCGACTAACGCTGAAAGGAGTTGAAAGGAGCCGAGATTTACTGCTGGGCAACCTTCCAAAATTCCATTCCTCCCCGAAAACTCTAAACTGTTTCCATAAATAGACACACCAGATCAGATCAGATCAGATCAAATCAATTCATTTGGATGTCCATTTAAAGGACAAGTTTGGTGGACTCTGCGGAGTGCCCATATAAATTCATTGAATTTCCCTTTGAAAACGTAGCTCAATTCCTATGCAGAGATCACAGCTGAAGCGGAGGTGAGTGGATTCTCCATCTCAACTAAAAGCAGAAGGAATTAAATCAAGGTCTACGACCAACAACCGTCGACCGTCAACAGCCGTCCACAAGGAAAAGAGAGAGATTTTCCACTCCTCGTCCTTAAATTTGGGAGTCAAAGTCAAACTGTGGGAGAGGGGGGAAAGGTAAGAGGGGGAGCAGCACATGTGTCTTAGTGTCCTTTGTCTTTATTTCTCACGGGCGAGGTCACATGTCTCCGCTTTGAAATGATACTTTACTCCGATTTACCTGACTCTACTCTGCGGTTGTATTGACTTTATGGCCTTTTCTATTTCTATTTGTTTGTGTTTTGGATGTTCCCAATTCCCAATTCCAGACGGAGGTAAAACTGTACTGGTGCTGGAAAAGGGAACAACATCCACAATCTCCTGTAAAACAAAAGGGAAGAACGGAATAAAGGAGACCTGGTTGGGATTGAGAATTGAGAATTGAGAAGGGAGCCCAAAATATAAGAATAGAATCCAGTTGATGATGGTTGTGGAGATGGAGATGGAGATGGATTGGTGGAGTGAGCGAGTGAGTGGATGGAAGTTATGAGGAAAAGATGTGAAAGATGCAGCTGTCGTAGTCTCAGGCCAACTAAAAGTGGTTTCTCCATTGGATTAGGAAATGCAATCAGGAATATATATTCCCGCATCTGCCTTCCTCTCCGCACTTTCCATCTCGATCCACAGCCAGAGCCAGAGCCAGTTCCACATTCAGAATTCAGAATTGAGAATTGGAGGGCGGGTGTTCATGGCCTGCCTCAGTGTCTGTATTAATGCAATAATGCTTGTAGTACACAGATCCAGAAAACAAGGACGATACAACACAAAAAACTATCAGAGTCTCAAAAATGGGGAAAGAAACGGAAGCTCCATCAACTCCCTCACCATTTCAAATTCTATCCTTCTGTTCCACTTTATTCAAGTCTCCCTGGATTTTATAGCTTTTCATACAGCAGAAGCAGAAGAGGAGAAAGAGTGGAAAGAGTGGAAAGAGTAGGAATTAGAAGAGAATGGAGAGTGATTCCTAAAACTAAAACTGGCTTCGACGCTCCTTGAAAAAGGCAGAGGAATAGGGAATATCGCTGATTTGAAAGTCTAATCGCCAGCCTCTCTTCTTCTTCTTCTTCTTCTTCTTGACTGCTTTTCTGTCTCAACTTGTCTTCTACTCCAGTCCATTCCCATTCAACTTTCTTTCTTTTGTTTCTCTCGTGTTACATCTTGTTTCCTTCATGTTCCTCAACCGCCTATCTCAAACATTCTACACTCTAAAAAGAAAGAGAGGATTCCGCGAATAGTTTCACATGGACAGAAAAGGCCAGAAAACCTTCCAACTTCTCAAGAATCCCGTGCAAAGCGGATCTATCCATAAAAATCAGCATGAGTTTCCTCCTGATCGCCAGAATTTAAAGTGAGATGGATCAAATAGAAAATAGAAAATAGAAAGTACAGAACGGAGGAGGTTGCAAATTTACACATGTCACCCACTCATCAACTTTGGATTTCAAACAGACAAAGCGGAACCCAAAACCCAAATACGGAAAAAAACTCTGGATCGCCAAACTTTGTTGGAGGTTTGGGAATTTGAATAAAAGACTCTCCACACTTTTCTACGCAGCTCACTAACCCATTCGCAACTTTCTCCTGTCAATTTGCATGTAATTAGTGTTTTCGGGGGAGTGTGAAAAAGTTTCCAGAGTGAATGCAGTTTGAAGTCATTGACAGAGGAATTTAAATATCATCCTCTTGTTTTGACACGGATCACATTCACATTTCTCCAACTGTAATTAACACGGATCAAAGATGACGTCTGCAGATATGCGGATTTGGATCGTCCTACACCAATCATTTATTAATCTATTGCACGCGCCTTCATGATTAGGAATTTGGATACTTGTAGCCCATGACGATTGCTCCCGTGTTGTAGAATGTGCCCCTGCCGCCCCTGAAAAAGTGTACGCATCAGGTTTTGTATTGTGTTGAGTGCTGAGCGTAGCTTTTCCTTTTCTCTTCCTCCGCCGTTACTTTTCCTCCTGCCCAAACTTTTGTAGTGGTTAAAGGGTAAAGGAGTAAAAGAGTTGTATGCATAAAATGAGCCTTTAGCACAGAGGGCAGGGGAAAGGAGCAGAGAAAGCAGGAGAAAGCGAGAGAGAGGAAAAACTTTGCCAATATTGGTATTTTTGGTATTTTGGTATTTTCTCGTTTGTAAGATGAGCGATAAAAATTGAAATATGTACATGATTGAATGAATGACTTTTCCCCTCGAGTCATTTCCTCCATCTCCATTTCTCCAACCTCCGATTCCATTCATCTCCACGTACATCCAGCTCCAGCTCCAACTCTTTCCGCTTTCCTCTTCCCACAACAACAACAAGAGCCATGAAAATAGCAACAGCCACAACGACCGATAGCAAACACATAAACATAAATAGAAAATACCAATACCAATACCGACACCAAACACCAACAACAAACACAGCAGACGCTTTACTCTAATAACCTTCACCTTAGAGCTTTCTTTTAATCTTGCTCCACACTCTTCCACTTTTCTAATATTTCTCCCTCTCTTTCTTTCTCACACACACAAGTGCAGCCCGTTATCCTTTCCTCATTCTTTATTCTTTGTACTTTGTACTTTGTGCTGGGAAAGCACCTCCGAGTCTCCGGCGCCATGTCCTCGCAGATGAAAAACAGAATGAAACCATCTACATTTCATCTCCGTCTATAAAATAAAGGACAATTTATTCCGTAGACAACAAAAACTACAGCAACAGCCTTGAGCCTTGAGCTTTGAATATTGAGCAAAAAAACATAGTCAAATTTATGAGCCATATTTTGAGTTTTGAGTTTTGAGGTAATGAACTCCAAAATTGTGATATTTTTGTACCAGAAACTTGATCAAATTCTAATTATTTGCTGCACTTCAAATTATGCATACATCTTTCATGTTTAATGTTTAATTACAATTATTGTCTGAATCTAGTTTGTATTTGTGTGTAATTAACCACAAAACCACAAAACCACACATGAGCTCTTGCAGGAAAAAATAAGGGAAAAAAGAGTGCGGACAGAATAAAAAGTGGATGAACAGAAGCAGGCGTTGAGAGTTGAGAGGACTGACAAAGACAAAATGACAAGGACAAGGCCAACAAAAAAAGAGGAAGAATTCATATGAAATGAGAGGGATGGGAAATGTTATGGGAGATTAAAGAGAGTGCTGCTGGCTGAAATAACTGGATTTCTTTGCAATAATAAAGTATAATTAGTTTAATTAGCTACTCAACTTCTCTTTCCTTCCAAACCAAAGGAGAAAGGGAGCAGCGCCAAGTCAACAGAAAAAGGGTGCAGCAGAAGAAGAAAAAGTCAAATTCGCTTGTCGGAAATGGAAGAAAAGGAAGAAAAAGGAAGAGAGGATGCTATTTGTAAAGACACTGGAGGATAATTTGTTTTAGAAAAAATTCCTGTGATTTCGGACGGGCTCATCTATCCAACATTATTATTATCATTATCATATTTTCCTCTGATTGTATCCCACACACACACGACGAGTGCATTAGGCTGCACATTCTCTCAAGTTTTACTTTTTTTCGTACTGGGGAATCCTCCGATTCTCTTCATAGTTCATATGCATTGTACGTTGTAAGTCGTACATACGCACGCACTCCTTCTGCTCTGTTCTGCTGGAACTGCGAGGGGAAGAATATTTTTAGGTATACGTTTCTGTTTTGTGTACATGTGAGACAATTGGAAAATAGGTTTTTCCTCTTCCTTTGACAATGGCAGTGGAGAACAGCAGTAGAGTTGGATGGTTTATTCTCCATTCTCCATACAAACATTCGTATGCATTAGTCAGAGTATATACTACTTTGTATTTGTGTGTGGTGTTGGGTGTTGGGCGGTTGGTGGAGGGAAATCTTGTGAAATTTAATGCTGCCAAACGCCTTTTCTATGCAAATACATGGAATTTCCTCACAGAGATAAATGCAAAAAAGTTGAGTTCACTGTTCACTTGGTAGTCGTCCAAATTACCAGCAATTAGAGATAATTCTTTTTCTCTTTCTCCTTTCCCATTCTCCATTCTCCATTCTTTACTCCATTCTTTATTCTACTCTTTATTCTGCGGCTCTCTTTTTCTATCTGTTTTCTTCCACTCTCTTGTTTGTACATTGTACATCTAGGGAAAGGGGAAAGAAAGAAAGAAAGAAGGGGACGAGCAACCATCCGAATCTCTGCTCTTCTTCATTCTCAATCCAACTCTCAACTGAAAAGCCGGGACTGTACAAAGATTCACTTACATTATCTGCATCTCTGCATCCAACTTACTTACTCTCGCACTTACTTATTCCCAATTTCCCCCTCTCCTTCTCTCACTCTGCAACATGCTCACCAGTTTTGTTTCTTTATTTTATTAGTCCTCACTGCTTACTGTTTACTGCTCACTTCCACAAACGATACACAGTACACATTGACATTGATATTGACATTGATATTGACATTGATATTGGTATTGGTATTGATATTTTACAGATACAGATTGGGAGCTGATTTTGACCCTGCGTGAAAATATTCTTTAGATTTCTCGAATCTCTTCCGAATTCTTAAGAGGGCTCATCATTGTGAATGTGAATTTTTCAAAGAGTGTTCAGTTTAAAATGCTCAGGATGTTTCTCAGGGGACGCATTCGTATGATAATGAGCATAATCGTCCAGCCTTTGTCTTTGTTTTTCCTACTTTGTTTTGATTATTGCAACTTCCATTTACTTCCATTTGAGTAAAGTTCTGGCGTAAATACGGTTTGGATGTGGTTTTTTCCGGTCTCAGCCTCCGTCTCACTCTCATCTCATTCCTTGATTCACCCTCCTTTTCCTTTTCTTCCCCAAGTCCACTTTTACTTTTCCTCCAAATGAAATCCGGGATCCGAAATCTGTCCACACACCGCATTTTCTATCCTTATTTATTTAGGTGCTAAAGTCTTTTCAAGAAAGTTGTAAACTTGCTGGGAAAAACGTGGGGGGAAATTGAGACTGAAAGTGAAGCCGTGAACATGAAATGACTTTTCTTTTTCTCCTAATTCTTTCCTTAGAAAATCAAAATCCAGATAATTTAACATGAGCACGAGCATCAACTCAACTCAATATTAAATACGCGGATTCATTATGACGGTACAATGCATAACATTGAATATTGAAGAGTATCTGTTGTAATTTCATATGCACAGCCTTCATTTTTCCAATACAAATCTGTGGATATGCACACAAATGGAGAAAGTCAAGTTGAATAAAGAGGGAGAAAAGAAGGATTCCTGCGAAAAAGTTCTCCTCATCAATTACACTCGGAGCTAATGTTCTTTTTTCCTTCTCATTATCCACACTTAACCTTTTCTCCTCCCGTTTAAATGGACTTTTTTCCATGAAAATTGAACAGCTCTATTTCTGTTGTGAGTTCCAGGGAAAAAACTAAATCTCTTTGTATTACATATGTATTTAAATACTCTGGATTCTGTTTGGAGTAGCCTAATTTCCTGCTGTAGCATGGCTATCAAGTATGACTGTGACTATGACTAATAGCTCAACGCTAATACACAATTTCTATGCATGACGCCTGCTCTTATTTTTCATATTAATTACACTCTCTTCTCTTTTCTCTCCTTTTTACTCCCATGAATTTGCAAAAAGTGAACAGAGGAGGCAGAGGAAATTAGCCAATACTCCAGGCACATTTTTCATCTGAATAAATCAAAAGTCAAAACAATAACCGGAATTTTTGGATCTTTGGATCTGCCCGGATCAGTTAAAACAATAGAGTTAATTCAATACATTCTTCTGTTCTTGTTTTCTGTTTCTCTTTTTTCTTTTTTCTTTTGATTCCACAAAAAGAGAGAGAGGGGAAGGAAATTGCGGATGGATTCATGCCAAAAATAGTTGAAGCCGGTTTTTGTGTGTAAGACAAAAAAGGAAGGAATTAAAGATGCATCCTCGTGGTTTGTTTCTGTTGTGTTGTGTTGTTTGAGGGAAGAAGAGGAGTGGAAGTTGGAAGTTTGTGGAGTTTTGTTGTGTAAGAGACTGTACGTTGTATAAAATGTGCATATGCTAAATGTGTGAGTGTATTATAAAAGGAACAGACTTTGGGATTAAGCGTGAGGATGAATTAGAAATTAAGTGTAAGATGAAGAGTCCACATGCCGAGTTTGAGTGAATTAGAAAGCCATTTCAGTATTGCTCGAGAATCCGCAGTCTGGAGACTGGAGACTCGCGTCAAGTCACCAGTGACTCTTCCCTCTTCTCTCTTCTCTTTGTCTGCTACAGTTTTTGCTCAAAGTTAACATTGGCTCTTTGTTTTGTTTTGTTCTGTTCTGTTTTGTATTGAGTGTGGAGTTTGGAGTTTAGAGTTGTGGAGCTCGAGATGTATAACTGCTCGAGTGAGGGAATGTATCAAGAATTCCAGGGGAAGAGAGCAGAAGCCAGCCGTAGTTAGTTACTGAATGTCTAAACAAAATTAATTATTCAGCGAGACACGGAGTGAACAAGTACTGAGAAAACCAAGTCGGAGGCGAACAAGAAGAAGTTAGGAGGAGGAAGAAGAAGAAGAAGACGGAAGGGAGGCTAAACTCTCAATTATTCTACTCTTAATGACACTGATAATTAAAATGTAATTAATGCCGAGGTCTCCTCTTAACCTTAACCCGCGCGAACAAGAACAGATCACTCACTTTCTCCAAAACTCAAACGAGGAAACCCGAACAACAAAACAACAATACTTGACTCCACTTCCGCCCTTCTCTCTTTTAAATATTTCCCATTCTTCAATTTATAAACTGAATCGGAACTGCACTAAATATGAGTACAAGCAAAATAATTCAGAAAAAAAAATTTTTTTAACAGGTCTTAAACATTTTTTAGCTTTCAAGAGATTTTGTAGCTAATTTTGATTACTCTCGTAACTCGACTTTCGTCACTATTTGTTGGAAATAGTTACAAAATGCACTGCCTTTTGCCTTTGTGATTTTGATGAGAAAGATGATGAATTTGGCAGGGGTTCAGAGAATAAATAGGAGTAAAAGAGAGTAAAAAGAGGGAGTAAAAGTGGATGGAAATGCAGGAGGAAATTGAGAGGTGGTTTTTAGGGTTTTGGTTAAGGGTTTACGACGTGGCTAACAAGGTAAATTAATTGAGTGCATTGTTAAGAAAATTACAAGTGCATTTGTCCTTTCTGCTGGAGTCTAAAGTCTAATTCCGAGTGGATGGATGGATGACTGGTTGGCTGGGCAGAGGATGTGGAATTAAGAGCGAGGAAATGAGATGAAATGATGGAATGAATCCAGGGGAGAAACTAGAGTCTAGACTCTAGACCAAGGCAATAAAATCTCAAGAAAGAGTGAGGAAAGTATCCATAAGCGGAGCGAGTGCGAGAGTCAGCTTTTGCATTTCATTTCACTCCTCTCTCATTTTCCATGTAGGAGGTGGAGATGGTAAAAGTGAGGAATGTCCAACATATTCTGGGAACATGAGGAGCAACTTTTCGCGGTACAAAGTATAAGATGAATTCAGTACATGTTACATGTTCCACATAAAGAAGCACATCTGATGGGTTGATTCTGATGCTGGTGCAAGTTGGATTGGGAGTGTGGAAGTGGATGAGATAATGTAATTATGAGGGAGTGAGCCACACTGACGCTGCTTAACCACATTAAGATAATGCTGTTGATGAGGGGTAATGAGATAACCTGATTAAAGGATTACCATATTCCGTATTGACCCATCTCTTCAGCTCGCCTCTTCTATGAATACGTAATGCACATCCCTCATTTCGTACTCCTACTCATTTCATTTACACATAAATACTAACAACCTCCATTTCATAAAATCAGCTCTTTTTCCATACAAAAAATAAACGAGACAACCAAACGTATGCTCACGTGAGATGTATATAAGAAGAAATAAAAAGAGCACATTATTACATTTTTAAATGATTTATGGTAACTCGTATACATTTTAGGTACATATTCATTTTGAATTTTGACACGTTTATTCTTTTGATTTTTGTATGCATTAAAAGATGGGGAAAGGTGCCGTGATTTTTTCAATACATTTATAAAATTTTATAAATGTATGAGTTTGATAATTGATAATCGTTGTGAAACTGCATTGAACTTGTTTGTTTTAATTTGTACTGCATGTGCATTGCGATATGTGAATAAAGCTTTTATCTCTGTAGATAAAACATATGGATACGGAATGTGAGACTGAGTTGGACTTTGGACGAGTGTTTTATAGGTTAGGGATGCAGTGTATAGTGTAAACGTTTTTGTATTAATGTACTCTTATCTCTGATTTATGTAGGTCATCCATTTAACTCGTATTATATGATATTTGAACATTACCTCTCATCTGTGTTTAATGTGTGTGTATGATAATACATAACAATATTCTCGATTATTCTATTTCTGGAACCTCTCTCTCACTCTCTGCCTGTGTACTGTGTATACAATATAAAACTCATGTAAACCTTTTCCCTTTCCTTCATTCCAAGTTCTGATTCCTTCTTGGTCTCCTGTCATTTAAAATTTAAAACTACATGTTTGTGAATGTGAATTATATATGAATTAATACCCACTAATAATTAATAATCCCACAAGGAAATACAGAAGAAATTATTCATTTTAAAACATATTTTCTCATCAAATTTTCAATATGCCGTCTCCAGTCAAGAGACCAGCTCCTTCTGATCAAGATCAAGAGTTTAATGCACAAGGCTACAACAAATGGATGAATGAATGTACACAACAGAAGAAGAATCAAGTACATCAAAATTGGGACAAATACATTGATACTGTTAAATCCTATGTCAAGGAAGTTCAGCGAGAAGGGGAAGAACATGTAAAGGAGTTTGACAAGGAATTAAATTACATTGCACTGGAGCATGTAATGGACCAAAGTCTCCTCGCATTTTTTCATCACAAGGCAAACAAGTTACCTGAATCCACAAAATGTTTACAGGGTGCTAAAGATTCACTATCAAAGTTTGTGAAAGAAGGGCACATTCCACAACGGTATTTTGCGAGTTTTTGTCTATTATTATCCTCTCTTTCCATCCCAAAGACTACTTTAATCGCTGATAATAATGAGTGTTCACCCAGTAAAAAGTTAAGAGTTGATAGTGAACCATCCACATCATTGGATTGTGCGCAAAAAGAAGAGAAAGAGAAATTGGCTTGTTTGTACGGAATTAAACAACATTTTTTCCATATTATAAGAGTGAATTATGATGAACAAATAAAGTTACTCAAACAGGTAAGCCAATAGTTTATCATGTGCAAAATAATATACTATTCTTAGTTTTGCTTGCACGTAATGTGAATTGTTTTATTTATTTAGGCGATCCAATACGACCCGGGTTTTTATTTGTGGCATTTGAAGCTGTACGAGATTCTCAGAAAACGGATAAGCCAAGGTAAATTTCATCATGACAAAACCCGAGTGTTGCCATCAAAGGAGGAAAAAGAAGCTATTTTGACTGCCTGTAAACTGCAACCAGATCATCCCTTATGTTTGGCTGAAGAAATTTTGATGCTGGCTGAACAAGTCAAAGTCCAAGAACCCAAACTCAAATTCAATAAGGCCAAGTGGGCGGTTATTGAGCATAATGGAGTCAATCCACAGCAGCTCGTGTCATTCCTCATAAAACAATCCACGTAACTTGGCAATATTATTATTGCTATTTCTGTGATATTTTTTTCATTACACAATTATTTCTGGCTTGTGCGAATATTCAACGTAATAGTTACTGTTGTTTAATAAATAGGAAAATAATGGAGCTCGCACCGACTTCAATCAACTGCCATGCAAAGATTGCTGAGGTATTTAACACTCTGCTCCCTAAAAACCAGAGACAGAGAGATCTTAAGTTTAGTGAAGATTGTCTTAATCAGTGCTTGAAGTACCATCCAAATTCTGTACTGCTAAAGTTTCGGTTGGCCGAATGCTTAGTAGGCCAAACATCCAAGGTATGCACAGCACATATAAATGAGAGTAAAAGATACAGAGTTCTATAGGCGCCTTTGAAAAGGACAAAACAAGTGACTTTAGAAAAGCACCACGTTTTCAAAGTGCAAATTCTCAAGTCAGAACCAAAAGTAATTTGGTTCTCATTTTCATGCGCTGACTCACTTTCAATCTCAAAATATTGAGACGGCTGTTGAAACCTGAAAACGTGGTGCTTCTCTTAAGTCGCTTGTTTTGTCCTTTTCAAAGGCGCCTATAGAACTCTGTATCTTTTACTCTCATGTATTTTGATACTTTTAGACTCAACCTGCATTTACCAAAATCTCATTAAAAAATTAAACCAACTATTTTTAATTTTGTAAGCAGTCATTTTGAAAATGACCCATTCAAGATTTTTCGTAAACGGGTGTCTTTTTAGTCAATAGAATGTGAATTTTATCTTGCCAGTCCTACACTTTCCTGTTAATTTTTATACTGAAATTTTGTTTTTACCATACCCATTAAACCAGTATTTTGAGCCACTAAAATGATTAATTTAACAACATCGGCTATTTTTCCAGCTTCGAGCCGACAAGTTTCAAGTATCCGCATGAAACTTGAAAGCATCAGTGTAAATATTTATTTTTGTTTTTGAGATTAGCAGCCTTATTTTTAAGAAATCTAGACTCATGAGAAGGTTTTAAGTATCCGTGACAACGACGTTGTTATTTTAAAATGAATGAATAGTATTCATTGAATACAAATACGCGGGTAAATTATATTTAATGATGCCGAAAGAGCCGTGACACCCGTGTCGAAAAAATCTCAACGGAATATCGACCGCATGGTGATCAGAAACCCCTCTGAATTTTGTATTACCGGGAAGGCTTTTAAATCACGTATACAATCTGATTGCTCTGAACAAAAATCCGTAGTTTTGATTGTTTTCCAAAAAGTTTGAAAGTATATGATGAAGGACCCCTCAAGCCATGTTTTGACTAAATTTCATGAAATTGCATTAAAAAATGTTCTCAGAACAAATTTTGAAAGACCTTTTCAACTTTGAATAAATTTGTGAATGTTGCGTTGGCAACCGGTTGTTATTTTATCTGTATCTAAGCAACGAGGCGTCGTAGAGACTTGAAAGTGGGCTCAAAAAATTGGTCGTAGTCGAAATATACTAGATCCATGTTGAGATCACTAATTTTGGTCTCCATTTGCCCAGGAAAACACAGAATATGTTTTGGAGCTCTTGGTGAATGCAAGCTATAGGAACTTTGTTTTGAATGAACAAAACTTATAAAGCACCTATAGAAAAACAAAAAAGCATTTAAAATAAAACAGATGTTAACATTGCTTATTAATATTGTTTTGTAGCCGCAGCAAACTGAGGAAAACTCTGAAAGTCTAATGTCCAAAGCACAAGACACTTTGGAGGGTACACTTGAAAATTGTTCTTCCACCGGCTATTTTGCTCCCGTAATATTTCTCATTCAAATATTGTTGGGCCAACCAGTGGAAAATAAGGACAAGTTGCTTGAATTATTCAAAAAGGAGTTGGAAAATCCCACGTGGAGCCGTTGGCAATTACAAAGCATTTTATTTTTAAAAGCCATTTTTTGCCTCAATACGCCAGCTCTGTACAATGAAGCAATTGACATTTTATGCAAAATCTGCAAAGATAATGAGAACGACTTAAAATTTAACGTAAGTTGTCATTTGTGATTGCTCTCCCATTTAAAAATTGTAGTAATGTTAAAAAGTGTTTTCAGTACGAAATACGAAAAGCATAATCTTTTGTCTCTTGCTACAGGATTTGCCGTATCAAAGTAATCGCTTCGGTTGGAAAATGAGTGGTCGAGTAAACTTGACATTATATCAAGTGAGGGACAAAATTAAAAATGAAATTAAATCAAACCCTGGACTGAACCCTGAACGTAAAAAAACTTTGCGAAAGATTTTAAGTAAGATACATGCAGCAATTAACAAAAATAAAAGATACCTGTAAAAAAACAAATAGCAATAAAAATTGAAAATAAATATAAATTGTCATCAATTTTAAAATATCTACCAAATATGTAAATTTTATGATGCCTAACCAATAATAAAGTAATAATGCAATAAATGTAAAACTAGCTTCAAAATAAACTCGTGTGTATCAAATCTGTCCAATTTTTCACTATTTATGGCTTTTTGTATTTAAAGTGTACAGTCAATTCAAAATAATTAACATTGACTACAAAACAAAGGTACATATAACAGCAACATTTGCTCCGCGTTTTCAATCTCTTTTCATTCCATTCTCTTTGACACAAAATTGTAAATTGAAATTAGGCATTGTAGTTGTTTACAAATATTCTAAATGCAGATAAAAAGGAGCATATGCATTAGGAGGGAATTTAGAAACATAGCTTTGACTTCTACAAAATGATGAAGGGTCATCAGTTTGTTTGTTGCATTTTGAGGGGATAATAAAGTAAAGTGAGGTTGAAAAAGTATCAAAAATGGAGTGAAAAGTGGATGGATTTTCCAAAGAGTTAAACAAAGTGAGCAGTTGTGCAAGCAGAGTGGAAGTGAGTCTTTGGGCTGTGCATCAACGCTTCACTTGATCTGTTTGTTGGGTTCCCACTTTGGATTTGGATTTGGATGATGTGTATGGATATGACATGAATGGCTATGAGCAGAAACTGGAGTCAAGTACACATTGAAAAGCGGAGGAAAGAGTGAGCGTATGGTAAAATATGACTTGGGGTGTCAAGTTGTGGAAGGTTGAAAGCTATAAAAGGACAGGGGAAAAGGGAGAAAGTGTAATAAAAGCTTCTCTTACCTGATGGATGATTTCCGATGGCTAAAACCACCAGGAAAAATGTGAGGATGAGGGAATTTGACATGATTCCTCTGGCAACGGCAATTCCAGTTGTGGTGATCATCTTGATCATGACGTTAGTTTCTACTGTCCGCAGCTTCTGATCTTTTGGCTTTAGAAATGGAGTTTGTATTTTGCTTAAGGATTTTTCCCTTCTCTTCCTCTTTCACTCCTTCACTTTTTCTGTACCACGGTTGTTTTGTAATGTGCACATTTATTGTATTCGTACATGTGGTCTGTACTTTCTCTTCCTCTTTTCTCTATTTCCTGACAGTCGGAATGTGAGATTGTGGAGAAAAAAGGAAAGGCCACCGGTAGTTCCTTTGTTATGTGTTTTATATCACTGCACCACCCCACACAACACACAACACACAGTCATACATGCACGAAGCTGTAGGAAAACCACAATATTGTTATGTCCATTTACATTTTATTTACGCCCGAGTCAGAACATTCATTTCTCTATTCACCGTCCTGCGATTCCGTCTCTGTCCACAACTTTGTCTTTGCTCCTTTCACTGAAATGCTTATATTTGAATATGGAAGGGCAAAGGAAAATGAAGATCCGTCAAAAACTTGTTGATGGTTTTCTTGGTCCTCTTCCGCAATGCACTCAATTCCCTCACTGGAAAAGTAGGTTTGGAGTTTTGGAGGAATGATGTTTTTGACGATGTGGTGGTTTGGTCTGTTCTGCTCTGGTTTGGTTCTGCTCCTGTTCTGCTGGTTTTGAGGCGGAGATCCTGCATAGAAACAGAAACGGAAGTCATAAAGTATTTATCATGCCCGACTTTCCGTTCTTCTCCTTTTCCAGTCTCCGTCTTCAACCCACGATCCAACTCATGACCATGGAGTGTGGAGGATGGAGAATGGCGAAGGAGAAGAACGCAAGACGTAAGCACTAGAAAAACTAGATGAAGAAGGACATGATTCAGATTTCAGTTTTCTCAGACGACAATGTAACGTCTTGGCCCAACTCATACCCCAACCACAATACAAAATACAAATACAAAACTCATGGCATCATCATATCAGAGCAACTTCTTCCTTTCTCTGCAACACACATAACTCGAATAGTGTGTACTGTGCATGTCTTATTTCTCTTTTATTTTGTGCATTTCACACATGTCCTTTTGTTCAATGCCCATGTAAATCCTGCATTGTGTATCGCAGAGTTTACAATTTGTTTTGACTTTTCGTTGGATTTTTTGCTCGGTGAAATGAATATTATCGACGAATTTTACACAGTCATGTTTTTATAACATTCAGTTTTTTCCAATGAATCACAAAATATCACAAAATGTCGTGTGTGTAAATAAAGGATAAAAGTTACTCTATAAAATTTGGAAGGATTTTTCATGTGCTGAGGCAGTGAAAATATCATTTTGTCTAGAATCTGGAATTCAGAATTCATTTGTCGTAATGAAAGTTGAATGAAAATGTGAGGATAAGAAAAATGGAGGATGTAAAGAGAAATGGGTAAAATTCAGTAGACTATTTTTGCTGGAGCAATGAAACATTTGAGCATTTGAGCATTTGACAATATGGTCATGGCCTATAAACTTTTGGGCAAATACAAGGACAATACGCAGAACAGTAGAATAGAAGAAATGTCTCTCATCCCCCTAAAACGGCTTTTCCTCGACAACAATCTTGAAAATACGTAATGACAACAGAGCGGAGTCATCCCAATTGTACACCATCCTTTGCTTCATACGACGGACGAATGAACATTTCAACATTCAACATTCTTCCCTCTTTTTTCTCCTCTCCACTTTTCTTTATCTCCTTCTTGAAGCATCTTATTGTGCTCTCCAGTCTCGAGTCTTAAGTACACAATGTTCACAATGTTCACATTGTGCAGATTCTAGATTGTACATTTTATGTACAGTCCCGTCCATTCACTTCAAAGTTATAACTTGTTTCTATTTCTTGTGGAAATTTGTCCTCCTCCTTCAAAGTCTCAAATCCTCCCACATCCTCTCTTGTCCATTCTCCATTCTCTTTGCTCTTTCCTCTTACGATTTGCTAATACGTTTCCACACAGCAGGAGATTTGCAAGATCAAAGATCAAACAGGGTAGAAATAAAAGTAAAAGTAAAAGTGAGTCAAAAGATGAACTTTTTGTATTTTCTCTTTCCTATTTTCTCTTCTCTCATAATCACAAATGTAAACAGAAGCATTTTTTTAAATTGTAGACTTTAGATTCCAGATTCCAAGCAGAAGACGACGAGATTTATCATGAAATTTCATCTTATAAGTTGTGGGAAATTAAAAACAATACAGAAAGAGCACAAAAATAATAAATTGTTTTCTATATTTTCCGTGTTTAAATACTTTTAATTTGAATTGTGATTGTAATTGTACAAACAAATAAGGAAAAAAAGAAAAAGGAGAAAGAAGGAAGGACGTGATACAAGTCTAATGAAATGAAATTGGGTTTGGTGTTTACAGTTACAATTTACATGATTTTGCTCTTTTGAAAGGGGAAATTGTTTGGAGTTTTCGTGGTTAACCATTTTTATCATTTTGATCCTTCAAGTTGTGGATTGTGGATATGAAATTTCTGGTTCTGGTTCTGATTCTGATTCTGATTTTTTGGCACATCTGTGAATGTGGAAGACAGAGAGAAAAGCATTTGGGTTTGAAGTGTAGAATGTGGAATGTGGAATGTGAGAGGAAAGTTGAGAAAAAAAGAAAGGAGTGAAACATTTGTGGGGTTAAAGAGATAGAAATGGAGATATTTAGAGTTGGATGTTGGTGGAGCAGGAGAAGAGAAGAGGGGCAGAAGAGAAGAAGGGGTGGGAGAAAGAGAAGAGAGAAGAGAGAAAAGTGGGAAAGCGGAGAAGTCATCAATCGATATAGATCCTCTGTTCAGATATTTGCATTTCTCTTCATTTTCCATTAGGAGACAAAAATCCTCTTAACTTAACAGCCCTGCTTTCTCTTTTCTCTCTTTTCTCTCAGGATTCTCCGTGTGCATTTCCATTGAGTCAGTTCCACGTAGTCTACATCCATCTCGTAAAATATTCTTCTGGTTTTAGTTTTACTCTGATTTGCGTTAACGCTCTTCTCTTTCCTCTCTTTTCTACCATTAGAGATTCACGTGGAAGGTCCTACGGAGACTCCAGACGTGGATGATATGCACAGTGTGGAACGGAGAAGGTGGATGTGGATGTGGATGCATGTGTAATGTGACGTGTAATAAGGCGGAGGACACATTTAGCTACGGACGTGCACCGAGATCAGAGATGTATATTGATATTGAAACAAGTGCATTCGCCTCAATTGACTTTTCTCTTTTCTCTCTTTCTCAGCTTTCTCCGATGGAATTAAAAAAAATTTACGGGGAAACTCTGCCTTTACCCAAAAAGATACTTCTTCTCTTCCACTTTCACTTACACCCTCCTTCTCCGTTCTCCTTTCTCCTTTCTCCCCTCTCCTCTTTGCATAGATCTTCTAAATAAATCTACTTATCCTTCTTGAAGAAAAAACCTCAGCCTTCGTTCCTTTTATCCATTTCTTCCCCTTCGATAGTGATTACTTCTCGCTCATTCACTCACTCTCTTTTTCTGCTACTTTCCAACTTTGTCTCCTGCTCAAGACTCAGTTTACTTAACTCCTCTTTCTCTTCCTCTTCCACTTAGCTACACACCCAAAACAAACGGCAGAGTAAAGCTCATTTCACATTTTACATACTAAAAATCTCAGCCCTCAAACTTTTTCACAACCTCTCTTTTCTTAATATTCATACATTTTCTGTTATACTCCGATTATATTTTATAATATCAAAATCAAAACTCCTGTCCTGTGGAAAAGTAAATTTTGAGGGATCGGAATCGGAAATCGACTCCTTTGGATTTTGTTTGTTTGTAAAATCTTGAGATCTGAAATCGGGTCAAACTTTGATTGTCATACTAATATTTTTCTTAAAGACTCTAAAAGGTTTTTATGTCTTCACATTTGATTTTAGAAAATAATAGTTAATTTTGAAAAATGTTAATAAATTCACTACCACAGCTGATTTCAAAAAAGGGAAAGAAAAATGATGTGCACTGAATTTTACAGTGTACATCTAATTTCACAAGAAGGAGCAGTTTGCAGTTTGTTCCGCAATAAGAATAACTCGTTTGTTGTTTGTATTTTCCAGTTTTGTTGTTGGAGAAGTTTGTGGGGAATGTTGGGAATATCAAGTGAATTTGGGTGTTTTACGCAGGGAGTGCGAAAATGGGGGCCTCGTCGATATTCCGTATTCCGTTCGTATTGGTATGTACATACAAATGACTTTATTATATTATATTATCCCAGATATTCCATTATATTCCCTCCTCAACATTTTATCTGAATTCACAATCAAAACCCGCCCTTCCTTTCGCATCTCATCGCACCGCACGTCTACTTCTCCACTTCTTCGCACATCCCACATCTCGCATCTCACATCTCACCACCATCAAATATTCCAAATCTACCCGACACAAACCAAAATTAGATTCTCATTAAATGAAAAATCAATAAAAGTGCATTTTCTTTTCGCTTCCCTAATCACACAAACACAAACACCAGTCAAAATCAAAGTATTTTCTCTTATACAAAATACAAACAGAAAAAACAAAATCAGAACGGACGCAAACAGAAACAGAAACAGATATCAACACTACAAAAATTAGGATAAATTTTTCCAGGAAAAGGAAAATCAGCTTTTCTCCTCTCCAACGTTTTACGCACTGTAGTTTTTTCATGTCGTGAATCTTGAAGCTTCAACTCTAGTTTTTCTTTTATTCAAGGTATTTTTCTGTATACTGATCCAATTTTGTGGTTAGAAAATTGAAGACTGTTTCAATTTAAAAATATGGAAATATTTTATTCAGCTTTCCCTGTTTTTCCTACAGCATAAAACGAGAAAAAGGGGTTTCACTTAATAGCTAAACAAGGTTTGAAATGTATTCTCCCGCCACACTTGACAACAACAAGCATTTAAAATTCAAACAAAGTGGGATAAAATGACAAAAGTTGGGAAAGATAATCGAATGAACGGTAATTTGAAAGTATGAGCTAGAGAAAACAGAGTAGAACGAGCAGAGCGATTAGCGAGACATTTCAGCTCTTATATAATGATTACGATTACGATTATTTCGATGAGGACGACGATGACGAAATAAAATGGTTTGAAAGTACAGGAAAATGGTTGGATTTTATTTCCGCCTCGGAATAGCAGAATCAGATAAGAAGAACAAGAAAATGATAATGTTGGAGATTCGAGAGATGAGAGTTGTTTTGTTGTACAGTCCATCTAAATCTATCTGGAAGACGGAGAAACGGAGTAAAGATAACCAAAGAAAAGGAGAGGAGCGAGTGACATGTGTTGACTTTCCTTTATTGAATTTCCTTCACCTGGCAATCACAGTCATTCCACATCCACTGCTCACAAAATACCGAATACCGAATACCGAGTCAAATGTCTACAAAATACCAACCCTTCTTCATTCTTCATCTAATGAAATAAAATCTGTCGCTCTTCCGCTCTGTTTTCGGGAAATAAACCCCCTTTCAAAATCTCCTTTTGCACACAAACAAACTACACTTTCCACTGTTTCCTCCCTGCACATCTTCATCTTCCTCAAATGCTTTTGAATCCATCGAATCAAGTCTAAACACAAGTGCTCAACTTTAAAATGTAGCGTGGATTTCTCAAGAAAAAACATCATTTTAATGTAATTTGTTTCCATAAAATTCAATTGACAAAAGTTGCTCATGTAAATCATTTTAAATGCTCCTTTGAGTTTTTGATTCGAGTTGATTTTAAGTTTTAAATTTTAGATTCTAGATTCTAGATTTGAGTGTGAAAATTTCTTACGTGAAAAGGACGACTGATGATTTGAGGGTGATTTGGTTTACACTTTACACGGATGAATAAATGTCTTGAGTCTCGAGTCAACAATCAAGTGTTGATGTTAAGGAATCCGAAGGAAGATGAAGATCCGGATTAAACACACATGAAAATGGGCGAGGGGAGAAATGGTTTTTGGGGAGTTTGGGCCAAATCGAGTCTAGTCAACTCGACAAGTTCATTGAGTTGGACATTTGCGATAGGGCGAAGGAAAAGAGGAGACGGGGACAAGGAACGAGAAACGAGAGGAGATATCGGGAAGATGGTCTTCACATTAATAACAATCAATTTCA
>JABASP010001815.1:0-25157 GCA_019776565.1 Sminthurinus signatus | reverse complement strand
ACTTATATACGTGCTCCATGTTATGATACAAACCCTGCTTATCAAAATAATCCCTCGCAAACTAAGTCACATTCAAACGTTTGCAAAACGTTTTGTGCATTAAAATTGAGTTTGTATGTTGGCGCGGGTTTGTATTTTGGCGGGAAATTCAAAAACGCAAGGATACCTGGGGAAAATACAGGGATCTCTCACAAATAGCGGGAATTTTGAATTTTAGCGGGAAGTTTGAATTTTAGCGGGAAGTTTAAACATCCAAGGACATCTCAAATTTGGCGGGAGATTTGAATTTTGGCTGGAATTTTGAATTTTACTTGCTCCATAAACAAACCTCTTAAGAATTACCGCCACATGGTGGCGGGTAACGGCTAGTATATTATATATTATGTGAAGAAGCGTTATCGTCATAGCATGTACAATGCTCTAATATGTAGCATGTCGTCAGCAAAAAGCAAGAGGAATTTCATTGATGCATGGAAATGACTCTTCATCCACTCCACTCACACACATATACAATATACGTTGTACAATGTACATGGACATAATACATAATACATAATAGATAACTATAACTATATCATTCCTTTTTACTTGTTATTTCTACCAAATCTATCCAACTCCATATTCCATGCTCCGTATTCTGTATTCTGTAATCCGTAATCCGTGTACATGTACAAATATGACTAGACATGTTTGTTGGAAAAGAAAACAGTGGAGCACAACTTTGTGGATACTCCAGTCTCCAGTCTCTAGAACATGGAGAATTGAGAATTGAGATCTGAGGCTGTGCGAGGATCGGAAGGAATCATCATCTCTTACGCCACTTTCCCTTGTCTACACGTTTTGTATTTTTAGAATTCAGAGGAAAGGCAAATCTAGAATCTAGATCCATGGTCAACTGTTGATGATAATAATCCATAATCCCTACATACATTTGCATTTATTCCATGTTTTTTCTATTGAATCTTGAAGGATGCGCTGGAGAAAGGAGACCACCCAAATTCCGAATTTCAAATGGTCATTCAACATTTAGCAAATTGGAGGAAACTCGATTCTCTAGTTGACCACCATTTTTAAGGCTAGCTTGAACAATTTGTAGACTATAGATTTTAGATTCGGATACGTTCCACGTTCCACTTTTCTTCTCATGCATACATTTTTACACACAGAGTTACTAACAAACTGGAGCAATTTGCGATCTATTTTACACTGTACATCTGGAAGATTGAAGATCTTTGTGCTCATTTACTCCTAAAAAGTACATTTATATCAGGAGAAAGAAAAGGAAGAGGAAAAAGTAGATGGATAAAAGATAAAAGAAGAGTTGAATTAACAGTTCAACCTTCAACAGTAAAAATGAATGAATCAAACTACGTGCGTATAAATTGGATCCTCATTTCAGCTTTCAGAATCTAAAATCTAAAAGTTATGAACCATACCAGTTTTTCAGGATTCGTAAATTTTAAATTGTGTTCCGATAAAGATATGTTATAGAGAAAGAGATAGAGAAAAGCTTTTTGAAACAAAATCCTAAAATTTGTTGATTCATTTCAATCTGGAATTCCAGGCTGACCTTGTTAACTTTCGTTAGACTTTAGACTTTAGACGCATAGAAAAATATGGATCTGTAAATGTAGAAGCAGATTCCCAGATTTACATTCCCCACTTACTTTATGTATTTATTTATTTATTCTATACTCTACACTCTAACATCATCCTTAATCAGACGTTAATCAGAATTTGTGTATTTGAAACTAATTGAGGATTGAGAATTATTCACCTCATCCTCTTCCATTTTAAATCAAAAATTTACTAGATTTCACCCGGTTCTATCTATTTTACTTATGACATAACAAGAAAAAACAAGATATAATAAATAAATGTGTGTGTGGGTTCTACTGGATTTTGGATCCACCACTGGGCTTTCATGATTTCCTCTCGTCAAAATATCTGTGTTGACAAGAGACAAGAGACAAGAAGAGTTGAGATGCTTTGAGATGAGGAGACGGAGGAATGTCTGTGTGGAGCCAAAAGAATGCCAGTCATAACAGAAGGAGACTTGTAAACATCTAGAGTCCACATTCTTGTACCATGTAGACAATCATGTTGAATGTCGAATGCTGAATGTGGGACTCATTCACTAACTGGCTAAATGTGACTTTTGAGCACTCTCTTTGTGCACTGTACAATTTAATATCTATGTACGATCAGCCATCATCATGCTCAAACTACAAAGTACAAACTACAAACTACAAAGTGTCTACACTAGAAACGAGGAACGAGAGAGGAGACGCTAATGAGAGCCATGAACATGAACAGTGAAGAGTGAGCAGGACCTTTCTCTTTCTCTAAATGCTAACGACTCGTCGGTTCGTCGGTTCGTCGGTTAAATCTCTACCCATTGTCTATTGTCTATTGTCTGTTCTCTAGTTTAAAAACACTTGGTGTTTCCATGTCCTATTTGCTACTTGCTGTTTGGTATTTGGTATTCTTCACCACAACAAAACAAAATAGAACATGAGCATCAACATCAAAATGATCACCATAAGCACGGGTATTTAAAAGAACGTTCATTTAATTGTCATCAGGAGGCGGAGGGCGGAGAAAAAACAAGAGAACATGTCTAATTTCTAGTCCTCAAAATACTCTGCTAACAGCTACACAATACACAATACACAATGCAAATTACACATGTTTCCACATTTCTATTGTACCTATTATCTATACTAAAATACATGAAACACCAAACACCAAATATAATACATAATACATTATACATGCTCAATCCCAACCAAAACCGAAACCAAACCAAAGAATCCAAGCATTTCCAAAACGTAGAGGAATAACGAATAACACACGGAAATCCCCAATTTAAAACAATTCCCGGAATTTGTTTTGTACATTTCTATCCCTGCATCTGCGACTAATTCTGTGACTGTTTCGGTTTTGGTTTTGGTTCTGCATGCAAATGCCTAAAGCCTGTACCGCCTACAAATGCCAAAGAGAAACAGAAAGAGAAAGTTGAACTTGTTTAGAATGTACAAAGTATAAAGAACAAAGTACAAATGAGCTATTAGCACAACGAGCAGTCAACAGTCAACATTCTGAAGGCTCAACCTTCTGTTCCTCTTTTTGTGTGTGAGTCTGGAATCTGAATCGAAATCTGGAATTCCGGCCTAATGGTCAACAAACACACTCGACACTCGCTAATTGAAATAAAACCCTATATGAAACATCAACAGTCAACAGTCAACAGCCTACAAAAATGAAATTCCATTTATGTTATATTTTATATTTTCCGAATAAACATGCTCAATTCCACGTCCATGTGGCTTCACTAGAGATGAAGAAGGTGGAGTGGGAGAATAAAACGGATGTTGACCATCGTCCGTCGTCCATCGTTCATTTTCCACTGTAATTTCTAGTCCACTCCACTTGAGGAAAAAGCCAAAACAAAAACACACTCAAATCCTTCCACTTCAACCTTCATTAGCCTTTGATCGTTCATTATTCTGAATTCCAAATTCCAAATCCCATACGCTGGATTTCATACTCATAATATAAAGCATAAAATATAATGGATGCTCATTTGTTCAGCTGTGTGTGAGCTTTTGAGTCAGTCTCAATCTAACTGCTGACTGCTGAGACTTGCAAATGTGAATGTAAAAAAGAGAAAACTCACCTTTTAATACAATGGAAAATGTGACATAACATAAAATTCATTTGTGGATTTTGCTTTATTAAGTTTTTAAACCACCACGTTGATGACTGATGACAATCTCCAACCGTCAACCGTTGAGCCGCTGAGCGTTGAGCGTTGAGCGTTGAGTGAAATATTAAATATGAAATGCCACAAAGTAAAGTTGTAATAGTTTATAGTTTCATGTAGATTGTACATTGTACATGTTTTGTTTGAATGCGTGTGAATTACTCGTTTCACTTTCCCCGTTCACTGTTCGCTGTCATTCACTCACATGTCGCATGTCAACAGTCAAAAATCAAGAGCCCACTAGCTCCACTCCGCTCAATATTCAACACTCAACACAATTCACTCTTCTACTTTTTGAATAGCTCAATCTCAAATCCAGGTTCAAGAATTCAACTTGATATTTTATTAGGTAATTCAAAAGGAATGGAGACTCAAGACCCGAGAATGGAGAATGGAGAACACGCACAAATTCCATATCACAGTTTTCAACTTTCAACGTGATTATGATGATGATGAATAATCGTTTAATCATGCGACAAGTATGTAAAATGTAAACTGTAGAATGTAGATTGACTGATTTTAAAGTCCGGTTTAATCGCACCCACTCACACAAACGCGTTTGACTATTTGTCCATTGTCCATTTTGAATTGTCAAGTTGTCAGGTTGTCAGGAACCTTTTTGTGATTACGCCTCCGCAGAAATTTGCTAGAAATTTGCGGCACTTCCACTAAAAATCAAAACCCAACTTACGTAATTCTGCTGATTTTTACTGTGGAGCTTCAAGATACGAAGAACGAATGTCAATGTCAATGTTAATGTTGTCACATTGAATTTGTGCACTGATGCATTTTATATTTTATTTATCTATTTTTCCACATACATGTGCTACATATGACACAATTTGATATTTATAAAGACAAAAGATGAGTCCATTAATCGTTACCAATTTAATTTATAATTTATTGCATAATAATTTACCATCAACTATTTTATGTATAAAGATTAAAAATAAAATGGAATAATAAATAAAGTAATAAATATGCAAAATAAAAAATAACCAATGCTATTAATATGTAATAAGTAACCAGTAAAAAGCGGAAGGGACTTTTATTTATCGATTGATGGAAAACTGGGACTGGACAGTTCTCAAATATCAAACATCATATGAATATTGTACAATGTATACATCAAAATATGAAATATCAAACAGCAAATAAATAACTCAAGTCTCAGGTCAAGTTGACTTTGAATTTAGGATTATGGATTATGTACAAAAAAAATCCAGATTAAATAAATAATCCGTCCAATAATCCACTAAATACACAAGCAACAAACAACAAACAACAAACATGTAAGCACTTTTGTGGATATTCTGCATGGTGAAGGAGAATTGAGAGTCCACGGATTTGTAATGTAATCTCTCTCAACTCTGACTCTGAACTCTCAGCGTTCAACTCGACTGTTAATAGTTAATAATATTTGTTTTGCTGCATATATTATATATTTAGAGTTTAAATTGGATTCAAAATTCAAAGGTCAGTATTTTTTACGCAAACACTTGTGTTACTTTTGTCCACTTGTCTCTTACTGTTTCCACAAGAATCCAAAGGATTCAAAGGTAATCACTGTGCAGTATTTATTTACTGTTTGTTGTTTGCATATCTTTATCCAAATAAATTATAAACTATCATACATTTTGAATTTTGCATAACTCGATATCTTATATCTTATTCCAGATTTGATTCTCAGTTCTTCATTCCGAATTAGATTAAACATTGTTTTTTTATGCAAGCTTTTCTATTGACTATTGACTGTTGACTATACTATCTACTGTAGGCTCTAAACTGGAAAATAACATCGTAGTTCTTGGTCCTTGGCTTTTTTGCTTTTTCCTCCTCTCCTTTTTTACCAGGAAATACACATAAATCAAGTCAAATTATGATTATTTACCAATTTCCATTGACGTCAATTGCCAATAGTCAATAGTCAATCCAAATAATAAATGATACAATAAAACCCGAGAGAATAAAGAGTATAAACTATTCTAATATAACATATGATTTGAAAAAACAAACAAAAAACAAGAGCCAAAATATCCGTATCTACAAAAAAATACATAATATTTCAGCCATTCTCTATTCTAAAACAAATACAGAATTTACAGAATTCCAAAATGCACAATGCAGATGATTTATCTATTTTTTCTCATGAATCATATTTACTTAAAAAATACAAACTACGTGTATGCGGTACAATTTCGTGATTTCCATTTTCCCAAGAGGATGTTTTGTTTGCATATTGCATAGTTGGATAATTCATGTTATAGACAATGCTAAATACTAAATACACCAGGGCTGAGGGTTAAATGGAGAGGGTGCATGGCCATGGCCATTGCCGTTTCAATTTTCCTTTCTCTGATTTGATGCCATGTACAATGTACAAAATGTACACTGTTTATTGTTTATGAAGTGAAAAAAAGATGTGAGGAGCCTCGTAAAAAAGGAGTAAAAATCCTGCATGTGTGCCCGAGTTCACACTGCACCAGAAGAAGAAGTAGAAAAGTCCTGTTGGCTCTTAACTCTTTATTCTCAGCTCGCAGGAACATGCATAAAAATAAAAGTCATACACATGTGTATTCTGTATTCTGTATTGTGTACAATGTACAGTTTCAAGTTTGAGTGTAGTGTTATAATATTAGTATGTTTTTGTTGCATCATGTGTGCCGTGTCTTATATCCTGTGTTCTATGTGCAAAAAAAGAGGAAGGAAATATGGTAGTGTGTGGAATACACTTGGTGAATTAATTTGTTCTCTCATTTCTCCATGTGCTCAACGTTCAACACAAAAGTTGTTCTTATGTACCTTATTTTTTACACTGCACAGTGTGCAGTGCACACTGTACATTTCCTATACAAATCACAGCATACATACATCAAATATAAAATACCATGTACTCAATGTACAATGTTCATTGCTCAATGCTCAATACTCATGGAGGATTGAAATTGTTTTATTTTATTTTATTTTCTTTCTTTGTTTCTTCCTCTCACTCTGAAATTCACTGCTCTGGATGTTGGATCAACTAGGTCTAAATACTAGGCTCGGATTTGGTACTGTTTTTAGTCCAGTCCAGTAAAATCAGGAGAAAGTATCCACATTCTGCATAAGACATAATATGACATGTAGAATGTAGAATGTAGACATTCGTCTGGTCGTGTAAAGTATAAAGGATAACGTATAAAGTATAAAGACAACATAAAATTATTTATGCTCCACACATAAAACTTTGACGACTCTTCTTCTCCTTCTCCAAGCTCCAAGCTTCACTTTCCTCCCTTTTTCATTTTCATTTTGAGTTTCATTGCAATTTCTCCATCAGACCAAATGTATTTAGTTTAAATCTATATGTGTAATGTGTGAGTATAGATTATAGATAGATATTTACAAAATCTCAAATCTGCACCAATTTCAATCTTTCAATGTTTCAGAGTTTCAGTATTTGAGTGCGTCAGTTTTGTTGTCCATATTATCTAAATAGAACAAAAAATTTGCTGGTTTGCTGGTTCGTAGTTCGTAAAATTGCGCAAACAACCTACACAAAAATATATGAGGCAACCAGCAAACAGTCAGCACATGACATTCATTTCAACTTGTATTTTGTGTGTTGTGTAAAATCCTCCGTTTTACGTCAATATCCAAGCCAATCCATCCCAATCCAGCCCAATCCAAAATCCAATATAATTATGTAACGTCGTAGTCTTATTCGTATTCGGTGGATTTCATTTATTTGTCTCTGGAGATTTCCACAGTCCATGACAATGACAATGAATACGACAATGACTTAATTAAAACAGTTAAAATTAGTTTAGTGGATTTGGATTTGGATTTCGGTATCAATTTCACTGTCACTTTTGGTCCTGTGAGGATTGCGCATCAGAATGATTCAATTCACTATATTATATAAGTATTATATGTTTTAAAATTAGAGATTCTCAAAGGGCTCGACCAGTAAATAAATATCATGAAATACTTTATACTTTACACATCATAATATCTATTGGATACTTTTGTCTTTTGTCTTGTGTTCCACTTTGCCAGCCGATAATTAATGAGAGCTCTCAAGTCTCCCTTATTACTTATTATTATTATTCCCCAGAACCCAGTGTATTATTTTTAGTTTTGTACTGCAATTTGTAATTTGACAGTTGACAGTTGACAGCCATCTCTCTTTGCACTTCCCACAGGTTATTCCTATTTTTGCACGCCAAAGCATCAGCATCACCATCAGAAAGAGTGATCAGTGATCAAGCATCAAGTATCAATTATCAAGTATCGAGTATCGAGTATCAAGTGTGAAGTAAATCATTGTACATTGTACACTGTACACTGTGAAGTAATAACGATGTATTTTATTTATGTAATGAATAAAAACAATAGGGACTCTTCAGTAGTGGGCACAATGTGATTAGTGTATCATGTATAATGAACAAAATACATAATACATACGAGTGGATGAACTCAATGCTCAATTCAGTTCAGTCACAATTAATCCATGATTCTCCGTAGCTCAAAGAGCAGGGAGCAAAACATGTTCTGTGTAAATAGTAGTAATCCGATTCCTATTTTTTACTCTTTACTCTTTACTTAGAATTTCTGGAAATCTAAACCTAAGCAAAGAGAAAATAAGAGGAACAAAATAACTGAATATTATATACATAATACTACATACTACATACTATGTACTACCTTCAGTATTGAGTATTACTAGTTGCTTTGATATCTGTTCAATATACTCAATATTCGATGGTGTTGTAACTTGTGTCTTGTCTTTGTAATATTTGATACACTTGATATTTGATACAATTGACATCTGACTCGGATCGTCTGAGTCTGAGTCATGTTTAAATACAAAGGAACATTATGCAAGTGCATAAGAACTTTGTACATTGTTACCTCATTTGACATCAAATTCTTGTATCCATTTCCCATTTTCCGTGTCCCATCTTCCTGTTAATTCGTAATTCAAGTATTCATATTCATACCAAAATCCGAAATTCAAATTCGTATTCCTATTCTAATCTGTGATAAAGAATGAGATGGATGATGGGACATTGAAACTTTTCTTTAACGCATAATTCAGAATTCTCTCCACCCACGACCCGCTTTTTGGAATTTTTGAGAATCTACATTTTAGATGGACATTGTATTATGTATTATGTATGCAGAAAGCATAAAGTATAAAAGTAAAAACTCTCGGCTTTTCACTCCACATCCCTCTTTATCTGGATTTCTGGATACTGAATGTCATCACTAAATAAATTTTATGCAAAATATATCTGTACATTCTACATCAAGTTTTACTCGTACTTTGTACTGTCTACAATTTAGAGTCTAGAGTCTAGAGCTTAAATGACTGGAACGTAGACAAAGTATACAAAAAGTTGGAGACAGAAACTCATGATGGCGATGTACACTTTGTACACTGTACACTCAGACATCATTACAAATTCCAACTAGGCACATGTACGTCTCACGTTTACGCTCCTCTTCATTTTATAACATGGTGTGTGGACTGTGTAATTTGAATGATACTTGAAAAATAAAAGTAAAAGTAAAAGTAGACTGGAGACTGGAAACTGGAGACTGGAGACATGATGAAAGTTTCGAAATTTCACTTTTTACTCGTCTTTCCTCTTGCTCATCTCCACGTCCCATCAGTTCAGTGTTCAGTGTTCACTGTATTCAGTGTCATCATCACTTTTGTCAGTTTGTGAGTTTGTGAGAGAGGACGGAAATTACTTTTGTTCTATTAAATTGAGACTGTCTTCAGGAATTCCTCGGCTGTGTAACCTTCTTCCTGTCCTCTTCTTCTCCTTCTTCTTCTTGTTCTTCTTTTTCTGATTCTGTCTTCAACACTCTGTACTCGTGTTTTGTTTCAAATTCTCCCATCCATGTACTTGGTATATTTTACTTGTCCCAAAAATCTGTACCAACTTTACAGATTTTACTCTGTACTGTATTAATATATCTGTAATCTGTAGTCTGTATACTCTGTGTGCAGTATGAAGAGAAAGAGAAAGGGGAGGATGAGAAACGCCTCCCTGAGACTTGAATTTTGATAGCATGCTCTCATTTACTTACAAAAGTAACGCAGTTTATGAATCTGCAGTACTTTACAGATTTTCACAAGGATGCAGATTTTGGATTCAGGGGTTTTGGATATCTATTTTCAGTTATTCAAAGTAAACGTGGAATGTAGGATGTGGCTGCTGGTTGCACAATACACACACAAATAATATTTCCCATTAAATCCACAGTATAGAATGTACAGAAAAGGAGAGAGTTATTATTTATTTTATTCTGTAGTATAAAACATATATAAAACATTATTATTATTATTATGTATACATATGAATTTCATTTGTCCATTTATCCATTCATTCGTTATTCATTCCTTGAGCCATTGTCCTCTGTCGTTCGTCCTCTGTCACCCGTCCGCCGTCCTCCGAGGTCCGCACTCGTGGATACTGGCATAACAATAAAAGATGGATATAAAATACTACAATAATAATAATGGTGAGAGTGTGGCTGCTTTTGTATGTGTTTTGTGCTTTGTATTTTGTACGATACTTTGTGCGTTCTCTGTTCTCTGCCTCTGAGTTTTGAGTATGCTTTGCTTTGGTTTGGTATGGTGTGGTGTGGTGTGGTGTGAATCCAACACACGAGCTTAAAAGAGAAAAGGAGAAAGAGATGAACTCATCATAAATCTTTCAAATGGTGAACACAATAAAACACTGTGATTATATTTTATTACATTAGTAAAAGTGAAGGAGGAGACGGAGGACGATGCCATGGAGAGGAGGTTTCAAAATTCAAAAGTTGAGGTTTTAAATTCATGCCTGTAGAAATACATGTCTAAAACACAACAGTAAATAATGTTAAATATACAGTACAGTACATTATAGTAAAAGCAGAAGCACAGTTTTTGAATTTTTGAATAAATTCCACAACAAACCAACATTTTTTATAACTAAAAAACAAGCAAATAGAGACTGACTTTTGTTTCAAGGAAGAATTTACTCACGTGAGTATAAAAACGGGATGAACGTGATTGTTTTTAGGATTGTACATTGTACACTCATTGATGAAAAATCTCTGTTTAATGTTTAGTGTTTAAGTTTCAGTGAGCTCCTTTGTTTAGAATTTTGATGTTCAGGTACCAGAAAATAGTTTGTGCATTAGTCATAGTCAATACTCAGAATGTAATATTCAATATACTTGAAGACTTCTTACTTTATACGAGTATTATGTATTATGTATATTTTGTTACTACTCAGCGGGACTTTTTTTACTTCTCACAAACAATCCAATCCAATCAAAGTGTGAGCGGAATGACAAGTAAAATAAAACCCGAATCCCAAATCCCAAGTCAATTAACAACAAGTCCTTACGAAGGTCCGTAAAAATAATCTGGTTGAATAAGTGTGTTACAAAAGCTATCTTGTGCCATTTACGATTTAAAATCATAATGTACTTTTTCTATGGAAATTTAGATTTGGATCCTACGTGTACAATGTGCAAAGTAAAAGGTACAAGCTCTTTGTCAGTTCTCAGCTGACAGTTGAAATAAGAGCAGATTTGAAGTTGGAAGTGGAGTAAAAATTAAAGAGGAAAAGAAAATCCAAAATAAAAATACAAATGTGCAAATGGGAAGTGAAAAGTAGATGGATATTTTAGCCTCTTTTATTCTTCTAAGTATTCTAGTTTTGGTACTTTATACTTTATACACTTTTTAGGTTTTTACTCTTTTTACTCTTTCCTGTGCTTTTTCGGTTTCCGCTAATGCCAATGGGAAAGACAGGAAGGAAAGAGAAAAGAGAAAAGAATCAAAGACAATGAGTTTAAGTGTAAGTGAATAGGAAATGGATAGAATTTGAGTTGAGAGTTGAGAGTTGAGATTTGAGATTTGAGAGCTTATGGCTCTTACAGCATCCGCACTGTAAATATTTATATTTGTGTTTACAATGATATTTTCTAAAAGAATACACCCATAATATCATGTGTTTCCATCATAAAGTCTTCTTAGTCTCATATTTGTACATTATATTATATTATTTGTTATATTCTTCATTTGAAATGAAAAGAAAAGTTGAATTGCTGCCATTAAGTAACCCAGTCTAAAGCAAACATTGGACTACAACTACGGACTACGGGATATGCCGAATGCTGGATGTTGGGAAAACATACACTTCATCCTTTCAAGTCGAGTTGAGTTGAGTCGAGTTGAGTCAAGTCGAGTTAAGTAAATGCTTCTTCCGAGTTTCTACTTCTCTCTGCGTGAATCTCTCTGTGTTCCTTGTGCGTTGTCTTATTTTGCATTCCATAAAGAAGAAGAAAACGAAGAAGATGAAGATGAAGAAGAAGCAGTTGAAGATGGATAAATAGATAGATATTCCATTCCAATGTGCAATGTGGATTGTACAGTGCAGGCTTTTTCTTCATAAATAAAACATGGGCATGAGAAGAGACAAGAGTAAATAACTCCAACATGATTTGTCTCCAATCTCCATCCACTTGTACGCTGTACTCTGTACACTTGTACATGCTAAATAACTAGTACGTAATATATTATTAACAGGGATATTTGTCTCTACTACTTTGTGCAGTACATGGAACAAAGACAAAAATATCTTGACATTAGATATGCAGATTTGTGTAAAGTGTTCACTGTTCTCTGTACTCTACCATCTTCCACTTCACCTCCGAAATTAAATGCAGCATCCAACATCCAACGTCCTGTCTCCTTGTCTCTACATTCTACATTCTACACATTACACATGAAATGGTAATGAACAATCGAAAGTGTAGTTTTTTTACGTCATACTCTTCAAACCTCAAATCGGTAGTCTCTAGTCTCTAGTGTATTGACCACCCACAAATACAAATGCAAATACTAATACAAATGCAAATGAGAATAAGAATAAGAATCTGAATAGAAATTTGTCTGCCTCGCGTCTGAGTCTGAGATTTTGGAACTTGAAATGAGCAGGCGGTATTTAAAGATTGAAGCTACGTTTTTTTCTTTTATTCAGCTGCCTCTTGTTTCTGAGTTCTGATTTCTGATCTGTCTCTTTGTTGTATGCATTTTTTTTTGAGTTCATTCAGTTTCTATAATTATCCAAAGTTTATCAACTTTGTTTTGAATTTTGAATTTCGGTTCGGGTTTAGCTTTTGGCTTTTGTTTTAGTTTTGTATTTTGTATTTTGTGTTTTGTGTTTTGTGTTTTGTGTTTTGAATTTTGAACTTTGAATGAGATTAGAGATTAGATTTGATTGAAATATATGTGTGGATATTAGGAAATCTAAATTGCATCAAATTTTTCAATTGTACGTATTATTCAATTTAAATGGTCCATAAAAAATAAATGAAATGATTTGAAAATGATTGTGTGTGGTGTGTGGTACACGTAAATAGAAAAAAGGAAATAGAAAATACTTATAAAGTAGTCAAAGTACAGTGCAATAAAATCGTCTCTCTCGATTCGCAATTTGCAATTTGCAATTTGCAATTTTCAATTCTCATTTTCAGTAGTCAATAAAAATACTAGTGTCAGTCTTTAGTCTGCAGTCTGCAATTTTCTTCTAGTTTCTTTTCTTTTCTAAAAACATTGTACAGATTACAGATATTATGCTGATTGTGAGTGAGACGCTGGAAATTTGGATTCTTTTTATTGTGAATAAATTGAGTCATTGAATTATTGAACTGTTCTCTAATTCTATGAAGATATTTTGTCGTTGTCGCTGCCGTTGCCGTTACCGTTGTTTTGTCTCAGGGGAATGAGAGAATGCAGATTGAAACAAAATGTACAATGTCGAGAAATGTGCACACATGATATGATGAGATTGGGATTATATAGGATTGAGGAATGAGAATGAAGATGTACAGAACACAGAATACCAGAATACTAAGACAAAAGCAGAGGTAAAGACCAAAACCAAAACCAAGACAAAAGTAAAAGTAAAAGTAGAAAAAGTATAGATACTTTTGGCATTCATTCTGCTCTATAAAAGTAAATGTGACTTGTTCTTCTTCTTCTTCTTGCTCTTGCTCCTTTATAGTGTGCTGAAGAAACAACAAGTTTGAGGAGCTCTGAACATTGTGCGAGAACTGGGACTAGAGGCTAGATATTAGAAACTAGAAACATTTTGTACGTTTCAACGCCTACTCCCTCCCATCTCTCTCAATTTGAATCCGAATCCGAATCCAAACCTCAGTCTTCTGAATCTCAGTCTCAAGTCTCAAAGCTCAGCGTATGTTGCATGTTCTTTTGGATGTTGTTATCATAAAATCACATGTTGTTTTCTGTCTTGTTGTCACACACTGTACGTTCTGTGTTGTATGGATTTTGTGCACATGTATTTTTATGTATTTCCACAGCTCAATCCATACAAAATGTCATGTATGTTGTATATCTTAACTTATACAGAGTACAGAGTACAGAACAATTACAGATTACAGTCTGTTGCACGTCATCCAAAATCCCCTCATCAAATACAATAATACGTAATATTTAAATGCAGTTTTCTATGCAAGTTCCCACGTTTATGAACAGAGTACATTGAACACTGAATAAGGTCCAAGAAAAAATAGATGCCACTCGTTTTTCAACTTTCAGTAAAGCTATATGTTTGTGAAATGGTAAATTGTAAACTTGATGGGGATTCGTGAGAATTTCGGTCTCTGACTTGTGAGTGATGAAAGAGGTAGTAAAACTGTAATGCTTTGACGTTTCACTTGAAATACCGATGCGGATATGAGAATATTTACAAGTATTTACAAGAACTCTTTTCTATTTTATTTTCGATTCTGTATTCTCTTAACTTTTGTTTCGTGTCGTTGGTCGTTTGTCGTTGTTTCTCATTTTATAAGTACGAGTATTTTATTATCATTATCATTGTCATTCCAGTAACTTTAATTCTCTAGAAAAAAAACTTAATCGCTGTGTACTAAAATGTAGAATCTAGAATTTTAGACTCTAGAATTTTAGACTCAAAGTACAATACATAAAACATAAAACGTATTATAATACTTTTGAATTTTTGTTTACTTGAAACATGTTTCACGCGAGCAGTGAGATTGAGAGGGAAATAAAATGATGAGATACATTTTAACGAGATTTTTTTATCTACCGTTTTACTTTTTCTTTGTACATTCTACATTGTACATTGTACATAGTTAAAAAAAGGTACATCTAGTATCTTATAAAAGATACGCACAGCTACAGCAGTTAAGTCAAGTTTCTTGTTCACATTCTTCAAAGAATGTATCTTATAATTTATAATGTACATTTACATTTCTGCCACTGTAAATTTAGGTGTTGGGCATAAATGTTCAAGGATGAGAAACAAGTACATTAAAAACATGTTGACATGATTTTTTATTTTTTATCATGATAAATTATCATTTGCAGAATTTAGAATGTAAAACGGTAAACGCCAAATATAATTGACATTATACATTCTACATGTAAGTAGTATTAATAAATACTTTTTATTTTGTACTTTGTTCAAAATAAATCATGATACAAGAACGATTGAAAAAAATCAAGAACATTTCACGTAATAATTTTAGGAATGAAAAGGTTGTTTTTCACTTTGCTTTGAAACTTTGGTTCATTTTTTGGTACAATTTGACAGCTTTAAATAGAAATATATTTAGATTTCACATGCTCAAAGCTCAACATAAAAAAATCAAACACATGAGTTTTTTGCCATACTCTACATCAATACAAAAAGGAAAGGTCTGGAAACTGCAAACTGCGAGGATTTGTCAAATGTCAAATCTCATAAAATGAACTTTGTATTCATTTGTTTTTTGTTACATCTGCTTTCTATCCGTCCTAAGAATGACGTCTGAAAACAGAACAGTGAACAGTGAACATTGAACATACTTGTCAAATTAACTGTACACTGTAAACTGTTGCAAATTGCAAAGTATGCGTTCTTTTTACATATGTCGATGCAAGATGCAGCTGTATATTCGATATTCGCCTAAATATTTGTTTTCCTCAAATATGTTTCGTGTTAATTTTTGTTTAAGTTTAGAATTGCAAATGCCCTTTTCACCGGGAAACCCGAATAACTTTCGCAAGAATTATTATGCAGGGAGGATTGGGAATTGAGAATCCTCTATTTTTAGCTTAGACATTAGACTTTATTGTCTTTGACTTTGACTCTGACTTTGACTCCAATATTAGGTTTTCGGTTTTCGATCCTTAACGAGTGATGAGAAATAAAAAGAGGAATAAAAACAAAAAAAACCTTGTTCATAGCGGCACTTTCTCAAATTTCTCGGATTTCTATTCAATAAATCACACATTACTTAAATAATAATTAATAATTATTATTTTTACACATGGTATGAAAATTGGGTGTGCATTTGGATTGTGGATTGTCGGTTGTGGATTGTGGTAGAGGTTGCCCCTTTATCTTTTGCGTAAAGTTCTAGGTTACGGTTATGGTTGCGGTTTTCACTTTTTAGTATTCGGGTTTCGGTGGATGTGGATGTGGCGAAATAGAGGCCAAAGAAAACACAAATGAGTGTAGTGTATACAAGTCACCGGTTAAACTGTACTTTGCACACTGTATAGATTTTACAATTTACACTTTACACGTGTATCAACCAAACAAAATTTACTCCAATAATCATGAAAGAAGAGTGTAGAATATGTATGATATAAACAAATGCACATGTATTAAAAACCGACATTTCCCAGAAACTTTTAATGTAATGATGACATTTACTACGGGACTCTGTTTATTGTTTACCTCTTTACATGCCTTTCATTCATTCATTTTTCTCGTGAATCTCATCATGAGTCATGAGTCATGAGTCAAGAATCATGACCACCACATTATTCATTTGAGCACACCGCATATTATACTAAGCGTTTATGAACCAATCAAGTAAATCATTGGTTAGGAGTTACAGGAACCTGACTGAAAATTTGGGAAACATGGATACAAACATTAAACAATTTCCATTAGTTTTAAATTGCCATTTTCCAATCGCCTCACTAAAGTGTAGAGTGTAGAATTTAAACGCATCATTATTTTCACAATTAAATTTTAATCTCTTCCTTAAAGCTTGAAACTTGAAGCAATAAGCACGAGGAGTTAAATTGAGTAATTTTTTTTTCCATTTTCAATGTTAACACTTGTTGAATTTCAAAGAAGCTTTGTTATTTGTTATGTTATGATTTTTCCTGGTGTTTTTGCTGATGCTGCTGCGGATGCCGGAAAACCTGAAACCTGAAATATTTGTGTATGAATCAGGGGTTGTAATAAATTATATACGTCACCTCGTGATAAAATCCGTGGGGAAGTAAATTCATGAATGAATGAGTGAATGCCCAAGTAAATGGGTGAAATACCATGTTTATTGTATTATGTATTATGTACACGGAATAATTTGTTAATAAATAGGTACATGATATGTTTTATGTTTATACGGACTCCTCGAACCATGAACCATGAACCAAGGGTATTACATAATAGGAATTAGGAATTATGAATCATAATTTACCTCAGCATTCAAGCTTCAAGCTTCAAGATGATGGTGTTTTCTTGAAATTCCTTGAAATTCCTTGAAATGCAAATACAGAGAAGAGAAGAGTCTCTAGAATCAAGAATCAAGAATCAACATTGTACATTGTACATTGTACGGTCTTCTTGCTGCGTGAAACACCTGCCTATTTACTATTTACTATCTACTTTATACTATGTAATTTTATTGTGTGCAGGGAATGAAGATGTGTAATGTGTATACTTGCACATTTTACATTTTACAGACAAATTCGTATACATGTAAGAGGAAGAGGATTATTAATATTCATGCACTGCCCATTACCCATTCTTGGTTGGTTCTGTTGGAGAATGGAGAATGTTTTGTAATGTTGATGATGATGATAATTTCCATTCATTTCCCTGTAAAACTAGGCACTCGGCACATTTAAATTTGCATAGGGAGCGAGAAGAAGTAAAAAGTAAAGAGAAGGGACGAGAGATGAAATAGTGAACGTGAAATGTGAAATGTGAGTACAGAATACAGCATTACAGAATGAATCTCTTTATTTACAGTTTACAGTTTACAACTTACAAGATGATGGGAAAGACAAAATACAAAATACCAAACTACTTTGTACTTTGTATTTCCATTTTCCATACGTTTGAAACTTGAAACAAAACAAAGTGGAGGCGGAGGAACAAACAACTCAAGTCGACTCAACTCTCGACTCGAGACTCGAGAACGCGAGAACACGACAAATGCGTTATGTGAATACTGAATTAAATATTATCCTCTAGTAAAACTACAACTTCACTATTTGTACTGCTACTTCTGTTGTTTCCTCTTTCTTCGTCTTCTCTCCTTTTCCTTTCTTTTGTTCTTCTTCATTCTTCGAGTTATGGCTGAATTCCAGAAAACTATCTAAAACACAAAAGTTTAACATCAAAATCACATCATATAAACGTGCGTATACTTTCCTCTCAATTCTCAATTCTCAATCTCTTCATCATCCTCATTTCCTTCTTTTCTCTGTCTTCAGTCTTCATCTTCAGCAACTTCACCCCGTTTCTATCGTACAATATTGTTTGAAATGAGTATATAATAATATATTTAATATTACATATGTTTCAAGTAATTTGGGCACATCTACAATTTACATTTATCATTTCATTACTTATCAAAGATACTAGAAAAAACAGCTTCTTTGTTTTGAGTCTCCAGGCTCCAATTCTTCATATTTATGAAAAAATTGAAAAGTTGAATACACGTACACGTGCGTGGTCCACGCGCCTTTACATTTGGACCATAAAATTTGGATCAACATTAAAATCTGATCCTTTTTCTACTAAATACTAAACTTTTATGTTTTTTGGGGGGAGCAGACGCAAAATGTTTTTAGTTGTGACATGTGTATTATAAAATGAAATTTCAATAACTAGATATTCTCATGAAGATGGGAAACAGAAGAACAAGTACAAGCAAAACCACAACAACTTTATTCCATTTCTGCATTAATTATGCATTGTGCATCGTTGAAAATCCACAATTCAAAATTCAAAATGGAACATGTGCACATGAATTCTAAATAAAGCCCAGTAAAACTGTATCTGCGGCTCATATTCATTAAATATCTGATGAATTTAACAACTGACCTCTTTCTCACCGGTTCAGCCAAGTAATTATTTATTATTTATACAGCAAAAACCTTCATCTGAACATTTGATAAATTAGATTTTTTCGTCAATTTACTTTGGTGCATTTTGAATTTTGAGCTACTGTACTTACGCCCAGTGTCCAGTGTTCAAGGTTCAAGTTTCATGTTGTTTTAACCGATGCGGGCCGTGTCCACTTGATAAATAAATAATAATAATAATTGCAAACAATTTTCAAAAACAGGGCAACAGCATTTCTTTTGGCAACAAAAAATAATTTATACATATGATTTCAACAACCATGAAAATCCTTTCACTTGTATTTTACATGCGTACAAACCAAAACGGAGGCTCCGGAGGCCGTGCATCGGGCATCTTTCCGTCTTCAGTCTTTAGTATTCAGTGCAAATATACTGAAGATCACTTGTATAATGTATCTAAAGATTAAAGGTACACGTGAGCTTGACTTCACGTGTCTTCCGTCTTCCGACTTGTCATGTCCAATAATCGATACTCGATACTCAATACTAGATACTCAATGTTCTTTCTTCCCTTTCTTTTACTCACAATATTTAATACATTCTCAACAGGAACCATAAACGCAGATTGTCAACGGTTTTTTGTTTCATTATTGCTCATTACGTCTCAAGTCAGAAAAGAAAACCAGATGATACAGAAGTTGAGCCTTGTTCTGGTTCTGGTGGAAACTGGAGACTGGAAACTGGAGGAATTGAATAACACGCTGGAAACATGACCTCTCATTCACCACTTGATTCTCTTAATTCGGAAGGCGGGGAGTAAAAACCTAAAAGACATGCTGTACGGTGTACGGTGTGTGGGTTATTTTGAGCAGTTCATCTTTCCTCCTTTACGTCATCATTATTTGATTCATTCAATGACTTTGTCATGTTCTTTGCCATGAAAACTTTTTGGATTTGGATTTGGATTCGGAGCTTCTTTGACTGTTTCTTGATTATCTCTGTGGCCTCTCGACCCCAAATTCCAGACTGGAAACTGGAAGGAATAACCTCAGTTTAACGAGGATGAGGAACGAGGAAGTTTAAGACTCAACCATATAAAATATAAACTATGCATAAATTGTTCTGTAGGATTAATTTTAGCCTTCCATCACAAAACACAAAATACAAAAGACAAAAGGCAAAAGGCACGATACAAGTTGGAAACTCCAACCTCCGAACTCTGAATTCCAAATTCCAAATTGGAAACGCTCATTAGAATCTCACCACAGTCAAATTTAGAATCAAATTCCAAGAATTTTGGATATTTTATGTGTAGTTGAATGCATAATTTTGTATTTTGTCTTTGTATTGTACATTGTATATTGTATTTCATCCTTCATCCTACTCCACAATCCACAATCCATTTCAATATTCCAATCCAAATTTACGTAGCCACAAACACAAACCAAAGCAAGGTTTTCAAGTTTGCAAGTTTTCAAGAGCCTGTTCAGAATTTCATCTTTTGTGATTTCAAAGGGAACACGAAGAGGATTTCCATCAGTAATGCGTGTGTGTTGCATGTTCAATGTTCAAGGGACAAAGAGAGAAGACTATACAGAATACAGAAGCAACTGGTTTCCCCATTCTCATTCTCCATTCTCGACAGTCATTAGTACATTTATGAACTCGAATTATTTTGATTCCCGTTGAATTGTGTGTAAGTAGTAAGTAGTTCTCATCAAGAGCTCATCATTTTCAATGAGGATGAGGATGAAAATGAAAATGAATCGGAGGTTACTTTTTGATGTAGAAATTAGAGATCTCAGATGTTTAATGTATCTGTGTGTGCGATCTACAATCTACGATTTACACCGCCCACGTGTCGTTCTTTTCCTTGCAGTTCACTTTGAAACGTGAGCCTAATTTCTAACGTCTACATTCTAGATTCTTGATTCAAGATGAGTATTCTTCCGGGAATCACATCAGAGTTGAAGGAGATCGAGAACAAGAACGAAAACGAAAACAAGAACAAGACAATTACAAATAAACTAGCCACTGTGTGCGATTTGAAATATACATTTTACATCTTGTATCATACTTTGTACATTGTATAATGTACAGCATACGAATTTTAGAGAGAGAGAGAGAGAGAGAGAGAGAGAGAAGGAGGAGAAACCCGCAGCATCAAACACCACACTAATTTTAAATCTACTCCTCAATCAAAATATCATTTGTATGTAATATGTGTAATGTGTGTGTACTTTGTAAATCCATGTTCTCTCTCCTCTCCCATTTTTCCTTTCATCTTAAATTTCACTTCCGCTTTCAATCTGATCAAGTATCAAAGATTTCTGGAATCTGCTGGGATATGCCTTACAGCCATTTTTGGGAAGCGAAGCTGCCTATTGTAATTCTCGTGTCCGTCCCTCTGTCAGTCTGTGCACAATTAGCCATCTAGCGGATAAATTTGGAACTTGTTGGTGACGCCATCTAGCGGATAAATTTGGAACTTGTTGGTGAAGCCACCTAGCGGATAAATTTGGAACTAGTTCGTGACGCCATCTAGCGGGAAATGTTTGGACTAAATATTCAATACTTGTCCGCTAGATGGCACGTGTATACAGATTTATATTGGACAAGTTAAAAATAACTCATTTAAAGTAGATGGCAGGAGTTGTATGACAGGGGACAGACACGATACTTTTTGTAGCCAGCTTCGCTTCCGGAGTCTAAAGAATTTATCCTTTAAATGCGATATAAAATTGTCACAAAGTGAGGATCTTTAACTTTATTAGTTTTCCCTCACGTTCCATGTATCTAGAATCTAGAACCTCGAATCAGTTCCAGCTTCAGGACACTCTGGGTAAAATTAAAACTATGTCATCACAACTCTACACTCTACACTCAATCAGCTCTTTGGCATTTAACCCTTAATTTTAACTTGCATTTGATATTTGATGTCTTCAAATATGTAGTACTGTTCTAAGATCAAGAATCAATGAAAACTCAACCGGTACCAACTTTAACAAAGTGTAACTGGAGGAGAAAGGAACACGGGAGTTGAGAGTTGACGTTGGCGGTTGAAGGTTGAAAGTTGACGTATTCCGGAAATAAGTTGGTGGGTTAATAAATAAGTTAAATAAAGCAAAGATTCAAAATTGAATCAATAAACAATAGACAATAAACAGTTGAGCTTGAACAAGAAATATAAATAGCTTTTCTTGTAAGCAAAACTATTGTGCTTTGTACATATGTAGAATCTTTAGAATTTAGAACAAGGTCATATTTTATATAATCGTGGATAGATTCACATATGTAGATTAAAGCCTGAGGTGAGAGTTAAGAAAGCAAGCAAAAAATTATAATATTAGAGCGTGTTTCTTTGATTTTATCATTTAAAATTGAAGTCTATGCTCACATAACAAAAAAAAACTTGGATTGATTTTTTAAGTATTTTTGTGCAAATTTAGATTAAACTAACGAGAAAAGACAAAAGTTTTCTAATTATATTGAATACCTGACAGTTAAAGATTGAAATTCTGGGGAGATTCATTTTCGAAACCAAATTGTACTAATTCAAGATTGGCCTGCGGACAACATGAACTGAAATAACTGATGTTTGACGAAGTGCTTGGTGCTTTCTTGCATTAATTGTAAATGGTAAATTGTAATTCTGGGAAGTTTGAATATTTCAATTAGGATCCAACTTACATAAATTTCCAATATCCCATACTGCATATTGCATCCTTTGTTTTTCTTTGTACCTTGTACAATATACAAGTTGTACATTGTACATTGTAAATTCATAGTAAAGCCTTCTCTCTTCTCTCCTTTCTCTTCTCTACCCTACGCGTGTGTTTACTATTCAAAATTTAAAATTGGAGCAGAAAATCGGCTACACGGAAAATGAGCTTCAATCTCTTCTTTACAGACCACACCAGACCACACCAAACCAGATCAGATGAGACTAGTTCAATTCAGAACGGAAGAAGCAGTCCACAGTTGCTTTTGGCTCTCTTTCTCCTCACTATTTAATGATTCCCAGAAATCCAGTATTATAATTTTCCAGTCTGATTACAAAGTTGAATACCAATACCAATACCAATGCCATGCTCGATTCACCATGCACAATTTACAAGGTACAGCGTACAACTTACAAAAAGTAATGACAACAACAACAATAACAAAAGCAAAGAAGACGGAGGACGACCGCCCATGTTACAATCTTGTTGTCCACGTCGATGATGTACATGTAAACATTAGACATACTTGAGCCGACAGCAGTCTGTCATCTCATCTTTGGAGTTTGGAGTTTGGAGTCTCGCTAAAAATATCTGTACCTGTTATATGTACCTGTCCTGTGCATTATGCATGTTTACAAAGTTTGCATCTAGAATCTAGAATCTAAAATCTAGACACTAGACACTAGATACAGTTGGTGAGGAACGTGAGGATGCTTGAAATTCCTGTGTCTCATTTGAAAATTGAAAACAACTCACCTGTTTACTTTTCCAGGGAGCTTTCTCCTCTCTCCTCTCTGTTTTTAATTTTAAATGCCTCATGAAGCCTGGAGCTTTGTGACTTGTGATTCCTGATCAAACATTATGTGACGAATACCGGTAAATGGTAAATGATAACAAAAGATACAAAAGACATTGGATATTAATACTGACACAATACATAACGCGTAATGAAAGCCTCAGCTTTCATTTATATTTTATATATTTAGCATCAGGAATCAGGAGGTATATTATAATTGCCCTCCATTTTTAATTTGCTACATTCAATATTCAATACTTTTATGCTTTTAGCTTCCAGGAATCCCTAAAAACTTACTTAAAAGAAACCAAGTGAAAATGATGTATTGAACAATATGTACAACGTACACGGTAGAGATTTGCAAAAGCAAGAATACAAAAAATAGAAACAAATGATTTACAAGCCCTACATCCATTATCCATTTGTTTTGAATTCTTCCCGTGTTTTACTAATATTAGCACTAATGGAACACGTGTTGAGGGGGAAGTGTGATTAATCAAAAAAAACTATTAAATATGGCACATGTACTATTTACTATTTACTTTTCCACTACCATCCACCATCCGCTTTGACACCCACTCCCACAAAAACTCAAACACAAGTACAAATAAAAATAGACAAATACTACACCCTTACGGTTTCTGTGAGGAAGATGATTTGAGCTATTTCCATCAGCTTGTAGCTTGTAAAAGAAGGCAACACGTAGTGTTTTTTCTTTGGCTTTTTTATTGTTCATTTGATGCTTTGCAAGCATTTTGCTTTTGCTTTTGCTTTTGTATTTATATTTGTTTTGTTTCTCAAGGCGCAGGTATTTGAGTTTGTGTGAGCTGGAACGTGAATGTAAATGTAAATGTTGAATGTGAATTGAATGGGAAATGGGAATGTAAAAGAGGGAGAGTAAAAACAAGTGGTGTCATTAGATTAGATTGGATTGGATTGGGCTGGATTCGATTGGTAAACGAGTGGGAACTGAGATAGGATATAGGATAAAATGGGAAAGTAACGAGACGGAATTATTTAAAGTCGTTAAGGAGTTTAAGAAGAAGGAGTTAAACTTATCTCTCGTTTCTCTCTTTTTAAACCATTATGTATATTACCATCATTCACCATTTACCATTTACACTACAGGCTTTAGTACTTGGAGGAACCTTGAGGATTACAGTTCATTTGCATGCGGCATACCGTATACCGTATACAGTATACAGTATCGAGTATCGAGAGTATCGAAAATTCAGAACAACCGCATGCATGTGGAAAAGGTGTATTTTGTATTATGTATTATGTACTGCGTATTACGTGAGGCGAACAGAAAGTCATCAGCTGGCTCTTTCCATCAGCTTTTCTCCTTTTCTTTCTTCTCTTGGTTCTCTTGATAAAGACCAACTTCTCGACAGTTTTAATTTCCTTCAAAGAATCCTAAGAGCACCGTCTTATGGCTTATGTCTTATCCGTTCCTGTGCTTTGCTCCGGTGGAACATTTATCAGGATTTCCTACAATACACATTTATCTATAGTCTACCTTCTATATTCCACATACTACGTTCTATCTTCAATCTTCAGTCTTCAGTCTTTACAGCTTCACAGTTCACAGCTGTAGCTGGCCAAAAAAACATCAATAGATAATGCCGAATGCCGAGTGATGTGGCTTGAGACTTGAGTCTTGAGTCTTGTACAGTCCAATCCAGTGACTCGTAAGATGTTCAGTGTGTACTGAATATTATACATGGCTTTTAT
>JABASP010001814.1:0-25167 GCA_019776565.1 Sminthurinus signatus | reverse complement strand
AACTAATTTTAATGAGCTGATTTTTTCAGAGGTTAGTTTCTAGACCAAAAGGAACAATATGACGGGTTCCTGGCTTAAGATTTCTCAAAAGTGGTTTTTTTAAGGCTCTCTACTGTACAGAGTACGGATACATGCTCTTCCAATCCAAGCAACCTACTTTCCTCCTGCCTCTGTCATCTTTTTCTTGTGCGTCTCAGCTATTCATCTGGTAGAGAGGAAAAACTGTGGACTGAATACTGAATATGTGACAAATACGATACAGTGTCACCTCAACTGGAAAAATTAATTCCATCATTGTCATTCTTAAAGTGAACTTGAAAACAACTTGTAAAATGTTCAGTGTATTAAGTATACTTTCTGCATCTGTTTTTTTGCAATCCTGTATCGTTGTAATGCATTTAGTAGTAAATTTTGATTATTGACGTTGAGGTTATACTGTATCTGCGTCACCCTTGTTTTTGAGCCGAAAGGAGAAGGCAGAAGAGAAAGAGCAAAGACGTGCGCGTCAATGACATTGCCTGCATTGTTTTTTGTTTTTTCAGGGAACTTACGGATATTTTCCGTCTTCCTGTCTATGACATATAATATCATGCAGATGAGAATCTTTGTAGATACAATTTACAATTTACAATTTACGTTGTAGACGTGTTTGTTTGTTTTTTGTATATGAGGTATTTCATTTATTCACGAGATGAGTTTTTTCAATTTTGTTTCCCCATCTTTGCAGTACATTCATATTCGTGTTTGTATTCGTATTGCATACATACGTATACATATTATACACGCTGTGTTTTTCAAGAAAATCAAACACAAGGAGGAAGAAAAAGTACCCAGAGGAAGACGGCGCTCCAGAAAATTTACACAGTCTTACAATTCTCAGATTCTTCATCCTGTATCTAGAACAATAAGGAACAAACTTAATTATTCATCCACTCTCCTTTTTTCTCGTGTCTTTCTCTCTCTCTTTTGTGTATTATTGCACAGAGTACAATACCGTATAAATCAACTGACAACATGAACAGAATCAAGAGTCAAAGCGGAGGGATGAACATTGAACATAAGTATATATATTATATAAGAGCATAAAAAAAGAGGCTATTTTATTAAAAATGCAAAATATTCGTATTATGCAGTGAAAATGTAAAATATATGATGGGAAATGTACCATATACCATAAAACATGTTTGTAATATATACGTGCAAGTAAAAACTGCAGTAGTGGTTTATTTGCAAAAATAGGGATGTGCAAATTTTGACATTTAGTTTTTTTTAGATCTCTAAATGTTCATGTATTTTGTTGTTTTGTTTGTTTCAGTGCCTCCGGAAGAACCCGTAATTATAGAGCCAAATCTGGGGCTGCAACACATTGCAGAGCTTGGACCCTACCCAGAAGGATATGAACTCCGTCTACGCTGTATTTGCAAGCAGGGTAAGATCCTCATTAATCATTAACATTGACATTGATCATTTACATATGAAGTATACTTATAGTTTGGTTTTTTGTTGTACTTGATTTTTTGAAAATGTAAATCAACATTCGTGGGAACATTTCAATCTGTACATGCATTTTAAAACAAGTAAAAATCCACTGTAGGAATTTAAAAGAAGCATAAAATTTTTCAAAATAGTTTACAGGCATAAATCTTAACAAGGTCCAGCTTAAACGCACTGACTTTTTTTTAGTTGAGTGACCTTAAAGCTGCAGTTTCTTGAAAACTACGTTTGTGTTTTTCTCCTTTTGAGATGCACTGTAGTTCACAGCTCCGTCGTCTGCTTATCAAAAGTATAGATCTGAACTGAATCATGCTCCCAGCATCAAGCATCGAGCATCGAGTATCGAGCATCCAGTCAGAATAACTGTGACTGTGACCGTGTCTTTGACTAGGAAAATCCGAGTCGGAGTTGAAGTTTTAGTTCTATCTAGATTCTAGATTTGAGAAGGAACTGAGAAAATATGTATTACATGAGACGTGTATAAATAAATCATGAGTGGTGGAGAGTCGGGTTAAATACTTGGAATTTCCACATTTGATTTACTGCACCCTGTCTGATTATCTACACTTTCAAGAGAGAAAGTCTGGTGAATTTGTTCACATAAATCATTTCAACTCCGGCTGCATCAGCACTACCAAACATACATCATACATTGTGTACACACTACACACTACACACTGTTACACTTTATCCTTTATACTTTGTACAGAGTACGAACCGACTTACTTATTTAATAAAGGATTGTCTACCGCTGTGTAACAAAGTTTACTTTGTATAACATCCTGTCCATACTCCATACTCCATACTTCATATTTCTGTGAAATGAATCAAAGAAGATAATAAATACCATTTATAATTCATTTGGGTGTTTGAATGCCTAATCAAGTCACTCACTTCCTTTCTTTCCTTCTTTCTTTATGTCTTTCTTTCTGTCTGGCTTTCTCACCTGAAGCTTTTCTCTTCCCAATCAATGGGAATTCATTAGTCTGCTAACTATTCTAACAACAAAGGTCGTATTGTGCTCATTGTCATCATCAGTTTTCATTGACGCTTTCCTTGTTTGTACCTTCAACAAGGGCCAAAGGAAGAAATGAACTTTAAGATGAAAGGGGAAATGGAAAACATGACGTTATTTTATTAATTACACTTGAAAAATCAATATCAAAATACAGATATTTATCTAGACAATATCTAACAATCTCCACCTACAACAAGATCTCCAGAGTGAATTTGGCAAATATTTAAAAAAAATCCGTTCAGTAAACTTTTTCTCATAAACTCACGTACTTGGTCGTTCTTGACCATTTTTGTACAGTAAATTAATTATATGCAAAATGTTTGAACCATTTTCAAAATGTAGTAGTAGCTTTAAGACAATCATAAAAAAATAAAAATATAGCCAATAAAAGTTATAATAATAGCTATAGTTTCAGTAGATTTTACATAATATTTTGCCGTCTTCTACTTTCTTCCATTTGTATTCATATTTGCATTTGAGCACGGTAGAATGGAAGAAGAAGCTAAGGATAGAACATCATGAATTTACGATATGGCGTTTACATGGATTTCCAATTTCCGTAAACAAGACTCTAAAATATCGATAGTCGTAAATCATAGCGGAAATAGCTTTGTATATATTCGTATATATATTATATGTATAAATTTGTGTGTTTTATATTTCTTGACAATCCATGTACAATACGATAACAAGATAAACATGAGGAGGAAAGGAGAAAGCAATATTATTATTATTACTATTGTTATTATTTATAAAGAGTGAAGAAGATAAGAAAACATAGTTGGAAAATGGGCAGAGACGCAGCTCAGAAGTCTCTTTAAATAAGTAAATCGATAACAAGTCAAAGAATAAGAATCCAGCGCATATTTTCTTTCTTTTAAATTTGACTTGCAGTTTCACTACATCAGTACATCGGTAGACCAAGTATTCATATGAAAAGACTTCTTAGCCTCAGATGTTTGCATAATAAAAGTTCTTGAACAATACGCATCAATAATCTAAAACAAGCTTAGCTTTGCTCTTTCTTATGAAGAATTGTCCATAAAAAGTTCATACAACTAAACGAGACTAAAAATGGGGTAGGAAATTGTTTTTTGTTATGAGGGCACATCTTAAAAAAACAAATGTATGGCAATTTTTGTGACAGTGGGGTTTTTAAAGTCCAACAAATTAAAATTAAGAAAACGTCTTTAAATGATTTTTCCCAATGACTTATTAATTGTTTATTTGTTTTTGACTTTTTGACGAGTACAGGTAGACCAAGGCCTACAGTAGTTTGGTACCTAAATGATAGACTACAACCCTCAACCATAATCGTTCAGACGGATCGGGAAGTGATAACTGAAGTAAAAGTGCCAACACTTGACCGGAGTCATCATCGAGCCGTTCTATCCTGTAAAGCTCACAATACTCTTCTCATTCCTCCTATTACAAAGACTGTCACTATTGATATGAATTGTAAGTACAACTTTTTTTAAACCTCATATATAATCCTTTATCGTGTATATCTTTTACCTTTAAGCTGTCTTTTGTTCTACATTCTTATTTTTTGCTTTTCCATTTCTGCGACTTGCAAGCTTTATATTCTTTTCTATTTCTATATTCTACGATCCCTTATAACAATCGGGAGTCAAGAGAAAACACACATACACTGAACAGTGTAAACTGTACACAATCATTTTCTCTGCATTCAAATGAACATGACACATTTTACATGTTACCCACAAATCAAAACATATGCTGTCAAATCCTGTCTCCTTGTCAATAGTTATAATGCTTGATTTCTTCTTTTGTCATTTCCAGCTGTTTATTCCCTAAGCATTAAGCATTCGTTATAAACACTGTGTGTAGAAAAATTAATAAAGTAAAACTGTTTAGCATCAGTAATCAGCAGCCATCTGTGTTACTTTGAGCTAAAAGACGCATTCAAAATTAATAATCTACATGAAACAAAAAAGCCTGCAGTATATTAAATATTAATATTAATTATTCGATTTTGCAAAAATTGAAATGCTGCACTAAACAACACACTACGCTTTAGGCATGTATTGTATTTATTCAACTACTTAACATCCAAGCTAAACGCTGACAACCCAAAAACATATGAAAATTCTTAATCATATTTCGCAGCCCACAGAGTTTTCACTTTCATCTTCATTTACAGCTTTACTTTCTTCCCAGCGAGATAAAGGGAGAGAACGACAGTAAAAGCAAGTGAAAGTAGATAGTGGATACGTACAAAGAGAAAAGGCCTGAGCTTGAGCTTGTGGTTTTTAGCAATCAAAATTATCCATAGGAACATGACAAATCAAGTAAATAACTACGTTTCTCTTTCAAGTGTTGCACGTAACAAATGTGGCGGAGCCTTTAATCAATCAACAAACTGCAGTTTGTTGACTGTGGTACACACTTTTAATCATACATGAGTAAGCTAACACTTGAACATTGAACATTGAAATTTCATAATTCAGCATAATTATACATTGAGAATTAATGTAAGTACAACATTATTTTATTTTGCACATTTGATGAATTTTAAAAACACGGCTTTCAAAAATCCCTGGAAATAGCCTCAAGAAAGTAGTTTAGAAAAAGTATTAGAAATTAGATGTCTGCCTTGTTTTGTTGTTGTTGCTGTAGTCTAAGGAGATTTTTGTGTAGTGTAGTGCTTTGTGATGTCTAAAAGCTGTCTTGTAAACTGAAAGATGCTTCAATTTGTGGCTTATTTCTACTTGTGATTTTATTTAAATGTGAGTGACATATGTGTGCGTGTGTGTGTGTGTTTGCGTATTGGGTGGATGAACTTGTTAAAAATATCTCATATGTATTAAGAAATGTAGAGTGTGGAATGTGGGATGTTGAATGAAGAGGGGATGATCTATATTCAACATCTCTCATGGTCTACCACTTAGAATTTACGAGTTATACATACATCTAGTTGATGTCTCCATGGAGGCATAACATTTTAGAGCTTGTAAGTACACAAGATAAACCTTAATTCATTGCCTTTCACGTGTTTACACCCATTCACATTCACATTCATCCATCCGTCCATTCACTCTCATATTCATACATGAAGATACACATTATACAATGTACAGTGTACAGTGTACAATGTACATAGGGCTGCGGAACAAGTGAGAGCTCACTTGAGCTAACTCACTCAAAACTCAAACGCTCTAAACATGTGTGTATTTGTGTTCAAGTAGATTCATGCTTCAAGCTTCCAGCTTCACACATTAATATATGCACCGTGAATTCCTAACAATAACTTTGTATGCGTAGGTAGTAAACATTTCCCTTACTTTCTCACAATCCGCCTTTGAACGTACACTCTACATTCTACATTCTACACTCTACATATTCACACATTGTATTTTCCATTCATTGGAACAAGTATACAAACCAACTTACACATTTTCATCTGCTTTCTCACTCCCCCTAATCAATACTACAGTATAGTTATGCATGTATTCACTCCTTCAAACAAAACAGACTGTTAAACAAGAGTAAACATTATCTTTTATGTAAATGCAAATATATCTGTATATCTGAACATTGTACATTGTATCTTGTATCTGAATCTGATTACTGATGACCGATTACCTTACCTCCCACTTCCACTCCCGTTTGTCTTGTAGTTGAACACCTGCAAACAAAGCGGCATGTCCTCCTTTTAACTGTGTAAACAATGAAACAACTGTATAATTTGGACACCGCGGTGAAGCACATGCATGTAAATTCCACGTAGTTTGTCAGAGAGAGCGAGACAGAGAGAGAAAACTCTGATTTAAAAAAGCAACATTTTTATTGAAAGGGCGGATGAGGAATTGAATAGGAAAAGAAATGAAGAGTCTAGAGTGCTACTGTTTCTGTGATGCCAATGCCAATGCCGATGCGGATGCGGATGCCGATGGATTGAAGGTTGAATGTTGTTTGTTGTTTGTTGAATGCTGAGATGTGTAGCAATGTAGTTATTAATGATTTAAAGGTAGTTGCAACCCCAACTGTGGTGAAGGTTAAAATGAGTGTGTAGCTATGTAGCCATGTTATGCCTCACTTCTTCTTCTCGCTTCGGTATTTCATCTTTTCCTTCTGGTAATTTCATAGTTTCGTAGTTTCGTAGTTTCCTAGTTTCCTAGTTTCCTAGTGGTAATTTCGCCCTGTTGTACGTTAGCTGTAGCTGTAGCTGTAGCTTTGGAGAAATGGGGGAGAAGGAATAAGAGTGGAAATTCTAAATTGTATCCATAAAGTGAGGAGGAGAAAGATTGGTTTATACACAATGGAAATGGTTGTTAAAGCTCTGTGGGCTTCCCTGATGATTGAGTAGGTAAATGGCATATGGAGAATGGAAAATGGAGAATGGAGAATGGAGAACGAAGAACGAAGAACGAAGAAGGAAGAAGGAAGAGTGGACGGACAAAGGAGGGAACTATAGTATTCAAGGGAAAAGAAAACAGAAGGAGAAAAGAGGAAAAGAAAATGCCGAGTTCCAGCTAACTACAACTTTTATATTTTGTATTGTATACTGTATTCTTTGTACATGGTCCTTGGTGTTTTTCTTTTAGTCCATGTAAAACGTTTTATGTATGAGCTGAGCTGCCTCGCCTTTCGCCTTTCGCCTTTGGTCTTTGGTCTTTCGTCTCTGGTCTTTCGTCTTTCGTCTTTCGGGTTCGGTTCCTTTTTGGTTGAGGTTCCCTGTGACTTTTCATATAAGTGAGCTTGGGCTTGTCTCTCGTTCTGACGCTCATGTTATTTACTTCATACACCATAATGATTGCTCTGTCTTACTCAGCTAAAGAAAGCAAGCGAGAGCCGTTGTGAACAGTTGTAGCGAAAGTGCTAGGAAACTATCCCACAAATGTATGTATGCATGTGTATATTGTATATTGTATTTAATATATAGAATGGTAACTGTGAATGTGAAAGTGTGTACTGTTATAGTGTGTGTATATTGTACACGGTATATGGTATATGGTGTATGGAATATGGAAGTCGGCTCCGTAAATTGCAATTCTCTAGCCAGTGAGGAGGAGAAAAGAGAAAGGAGAAAGGAGAGTGAGCGAGCCAGAGGGTTAGAGAGCGAGCCAGTCTGTGAGTGAACAAAGTCAAGTGTAGAGAACAACAACAACTCACCAGGTGGCTATGACTTATAATCCTTGAATGTGAACTGCCACTAACGCAAAGATCGCAGCATGATAAGTTTTCCTCTGAAATTGTAGCGCCTTTCCCCGCACTCTTATACGAATATACTCACTCCCTTGCTTACTTTCTCTCCAGCCATTTCTCGCACATCCACTATCCAAACGAACCATTTCTCTCTTTCATACCCTCACTTTCTCCAATGAGCAAAGCAAAGCAAAGAAAATGGACTAGAAGTAGAAGAAAACATTGTCTATAGGCTGTATTCTGTACAATATAGAGTGAACAAATATGCTTTATACTGTATACAGAATTTATACAATCAGACTCACACAGAGTTATTTGTATTTTCCTATCTAGTATTTATATCTGACGGCTGTTTTTACATCTACCTCTCATTTGAATTCACATTATATTTTATCATGTATAATGTATATGCATTCTACATGCTACATGTATGTTTATATGTGTTATGTGTGAGTGTGTAAAATACGGATCTGATGTTTGCTCACAAAGCTGGGAGCTACACACTACACACAAGGTTACTCAGTACTCAGCCTACAGAGAAGGCAAGAAGCGGAAAAGTACATGTAGAATAGGTATTATAGAGTAGATTCCTATTATTTATTTTCACTTTTGATCTAGAGTGAGAGAACTAGAAAGATAATTTCCATTTCCATTAGTTATGATCACAACTCTTTCCGTTTTCCGCTCTTTGTCCAAGTGCACTGAACGAGAATACGTGTAAGTAAACATGCATGTGTGAACATTGAACATGAAAGTGTATGCTGGGATTTCGGATATAAATGTAGATATAGTTAAAATACACATAGATGTTCAATGTACAGGATGTATTCCGTCGTTTGTATTTTGTATGTAAGGGGAATATGTTCAATTTTGTTGTAATTAGCTTCTTTGACTTCTTTTTTATGCAGAATTCCGGATTGGCTAATAATAATAATAATACATGACGGTGGGTGTTCAAACCATTTCTCAGTATTTTTGTACTCAGTTCTAAAGATATACAATATTACAATATACGATATACAGATGACAGATATATTCAAGTACAAAGTTTGTACAAGTTACAGAATTAATACTTTGTTCAAACCTTAAAATTGAAGTCTCAGTTGAACTTAAAGTTGTGCCTTCCCCATGGCAACTGAATTTACTTATTTTATTATGAAAGTATTTATCTGTGGTGTTTGAGACTTCAGTGATGATTTTTGTTCCTAATGCTACAAAAATCTTAATCCGAGTCCTTGGCAATTTTGTAATAAATTGATTTATAAATTTAGGATTTGGGATGTGACCTGGAGTCAAAAGTTCTTTTTGTAATAATTATTGTATGAAAATTGGCGCCGAAATCAGGTCACGCTCCTCTTTATTATCATCTTTCTCAAGTGCAGAGAGAAAGTTAAGTTAAGTTTGGCCTATTATGCTAGCTCGTGGTGGTAGGCGTGGAAATGAGATTATTACTTTTATCAATGACTATGTTATGATTTACTTCTTTTTCCTCACCACGTCGTCCATTTTATTTCATTCTGCTGAAATCTATTCATTTATTTATTCATTCAGTCAACTAACTTCATTTACGCTTTTCTTCATTTCTAAAAATGATTATGCATGTGTGTATGTGTGTGTGTGATGGTGTTTGCCATATTTCAGTTCCAGTGGGAGTTTCAGTATTTTAAAACAAAAGCAGGAGCTCATAGGTAGTTCCTGGTAATGAATCTAGACTGTAGACTGTAGAATGTACATTGTACATTCTGAGTGAAAGCCTACGGTGAATGGTAAAAGTAAAAGAAGTAAATAAACCTATGTATAATGTACAGTATCCACAACCCATTTATTTATTTATTTTACTAGTTATGTTTTTGTCATGAAAAGAAACAAATTTGAAAGTAAACAAATAAAACCTTCAAAATGTGAAAACTCAGTCAATAGTCATTTTTGTCTCATTTTCTTTTAATTATTTATGGTATATAAATTTGAAACTGTTGAATAGTACTAGTGTGATGAAGGAAAAAGTTTGGCAGTACTTGTTTTTCAAAGTTATTAAAACCCTGTGAATTAAATTTTTTAAACCAATGAACATTAAGGTACATTTTGTATGAATTATTCCTTATTTTTTGGCAACTGTTAAAATTACGTGGTACTTTAGTATAAAAATCCAGGGTGTCCATAAAATTGGAATGGTTTTCTAAATTTCCTGAATTTTTCCAACGTCCCTGCAAGCTAAATTCTTTGAGCTACAAGCTACCATCTACGTTCTACGTTCTACGCTGCATGATACATTATGTAGTGAAATAGCACTCATTTGCAGTTCTCGGGGCGAATGAAAGAACGTGACGATGAGAAAATAAGGCAGTCAGAGCAAAGGAGTAAAGAAGAAGAAGAAGAACAAGGAAGCCTGATTATTTTTCGGGAGGAGAACTAGACGAGAGTAAAAAGGAGGGTACAATGTACAATGCACATGGTACATGGTACACGGTACATATAGATGAATATGAGTACTAGACTAGACTATTTTGAGGACGTAACGATTAGAGGATTCATTTAGCAACGAGTTTGATGAAAGGAAATGAATGTTCACTTAAGAAAAAGAGAGAGAAGGAGTGGAAAGAAAAGTGTTGAAAAAATTTGAGAAGCATTTTCCCGTTGCCGATGCCGTTCCCATTCTCCCACTCCTTGTGCCGTTTTCTTCTGTTCTTTCTGTTCTTTTCCTCCTTCTTTCTTTTGCTCCTTTTGTCTTGTTCATGTTTCTAAAATGGATTTTCCGGCTTAATGACTATTGGGTACTCTTTACAGGAGCTCCGACTCCAAAGAACAGCTTTCGTATTCCGTACACAAGTCAGGCAAAGTGCATTCTGTGTATACGTGTGTGTGTGTGTGTATTTATATGCTTCCACTCTAGCTTTTTTGATGCTCTGGCCCCTCTATTTTTGGTGTTGCTCTTTTTCTACTTTCTATAACTTTTCCTTGTTTCCTCTTTTTTTTATCTTGTCCAGTGCCAGTCTCATGGTTTTTTCTGTCTGTTCTACGTTTTTTCTAGTGCGTCCTTTGACGGTGGCCATCATGCACCGCAACAGCCAACTATCGACCGATACTCAATATGAAATTTCTTGTGAGTCCTGGGGAGCAAATCCACCAGCCCAGATATCCTGGTATTTGGATAATATCAAACTCAACTCCACCACTGCGGTAAGTCAACCTTTTTTATCATAGTCATAGTCATATTCACATTCATAATATGGTAATCGGCAATTGCTAATTGGAATTCATGTAATATGAAATATGAAATATGGAGGATCTAAGTAAAATCTGAACAATTAACATTCTCATACTTTTTATCCCCATTGTTCATTCTTTACTGTTAACGATAGAGTGAAAATGTTAAATTTTAATAAGAGTTTCAGGTGCAACATTTTTTACTTTGAATGTAGAATGTAGAATAAAACTAGGGACAACTCAATTACATTCAGGAGTCATTCTGTTGTCACTACGGGTAAAACATGATGGATTTTATCAATTTTTTACAACTTTCTTCCGTAAACACTGAACAATGGAGATATATGACTATTTTATGGCACCAGTGCACTGTACAGTGTACACTGTATATTGTACATGTTGTGATCATGATCATTGACCGGACGCCTGAACTTTGGGTAGCCCAAGCTTGCTCAAGAGATGGTAGATGCTAGATTGAGCAATTTACGCAGGGAATGTGTATCGGATAGTGTGTGACGGAAAGCTCACGCATTGAAATTGATGACGGACAAGTTCTTAAAAGCAATAGCCTCTGTCACTGCACCCCTGTGATTCGAAAGATGAATGACTTTGTTCAGTCTTCTCCAGTGAAATGGGCATTGTCCATCGTCCGTCGTCCATCGAATATCGAACGTTCACAGCATTTCCCTGTCTCCCTTCTTCTCGCTTTCCTTAAAAGCATGTACAATGTACAATGTACATTATACATCATCCATGTACATTGTACATTGTACATGTAGTAGTAGACAGGGAGCAGGAGAATGAAGAAATCATTGTTCTTGTTCATGCACATGTCCTTGGAAACAATCAACAGCAGGAAGGGAAAAATCTACACGTACGTGTACACGTGTACCCAGAGCAGGACACAGCATATAGCGGTAGAAGAATGCAGTAGCTGTCAAACTTGAAGATTATTGAGTTAGTCTATTTTTGTCTCATTTCATTTGTCATTGTGCTCTCATCTGTACAACTTCCTGATATCCCTGTACAATGTACAATGTACAAGACATTCCACAGTTCCACCGTCAAGTTTTTGTCTTGATCGATTTTTCACCATTGGAAATTTACAAGGACGCGATCCTAAGAGCATTCCTCGTCATCCTATGCACTGCACTCCATTTACAGATATTTACACAGTTTTTTTTCAGAAATAAGACATATTTACTGTGATTTATTGTATTGCCTTTGATTTTTATTTTTATTTTTTTGTTACTAATTTCAAAGTTTTTATATGATGGGAATATGAAGTTTATTCATGTGTACATTATACATGTTTTATCTGTATTCTGTAGTCTCTAGTCGTTTATGTTGTTTACTATAGTAACTAGTAAACAAGTTGGAGATTCTTCATTCTTGTCTATTGTAAGGAAAAGTCCTGGGTTTAGGATCTGATTCTGAATGATCTGATTCTACTTGCTTGACTGGATTTGACTTGACTTGACTTGACTTACCTTGGCTAGATTGTGCTAGATTTTGGTAGATTTGGCATGACTTGAGTGGGTTTAACATGAGTCAATGAATAAAAAAAGGATGAACCTTTCACTAATTTCACTTTTTTGTATGGAAAAGCATTGACATTATTATCTAGATTGTATATTGTACAATCTATAGAAGTTCAAGTCGTACATACATATAATTATACGACACTACCAATACCAATACTGTACTTAATATAAGAAAAATATCCTGGGAGAAAGTATCGACAGATTCGAATTAAGTACGGGAAGAATGGAGCTGAAAAGCTTATGTATTGTATATTGTGTACGTACCTACATGTACTTGTAACAATTATAAGAGTCTCTGAATTATATTGTATTTTATTATATTATATTATGGAAGAACATCTACTCTGAAACTTTGTCAATACTCAATACACATTCTGTGTTCATCTATTACTCTTCTTCCTGTGCTGAGGAAAATATGCGTCGAATTCGAATTCGAATAAATACGTTCAAAAAAAAAAACTTGACAGGGGTTAAAGGAAAACAGGACAAAAAAGATTCCATGAGCATTGAGCATATTCACTATCTTCTATCCTTTATCTATCAGTACAAAACTTACTTATTCTTTCTATATCCTTTGTACATACCTCTATACTTTGTATTCTCTATGCTTTTATTATCAGTTCTATATTCATAAATAAAATGTAGGTATATATGTGCAAGTATATACGCAATATATACAGAGTGGAGTGGAAATAGTAAATTAAGGTGATAGTTGTAGAAGGAAGCCATTAGATCTTTATACGAATTACTATCCTAAACTCAGATCTAAACCAAAGTCAAGATCCAACTATCCACAATCCACAATCTAAGGCTATATCACATAAATACTTGAGTGAACCAAAACGTACATAACTTCATACATACATACAAGTATTAGAACGGAGAATACATACCACTTACATTCTTTACATGCTACATGCTCTTACAAAGATTGAGAAAGAATATGGACTGACTTGTTCCTTGTTCCTTGTTCGTTGGTCGTTGGTCGGTAAGTTGGCTAGTTAGTACAAGAACAAGGTAGAATAATACAACTAACTAGAAAACCTATCCACCAACTACACGGACAAAATTCAACCTGTTCTGTTCTGTTCTGCTCTGTTCTGTTCTGTGTGTGTCTCCTTTATTCCCCATAATGTGTAGTAGGCATACGGTACACGTCCCTTTCATGACTGTGATATCTTGTAATATACTAACTATAATGGAAAATGGCGTCTCAAAAGAAGAAGAAACATGAAGAAATGAGAGGAAGAATAAAGAAAGAAAGAGAAAAAAAAGAAAGCATAGAGAGAAAGAGAATAAAGATTTAGAAGAGAAAAGCAGAGAATGGAAGAATACCATACCATACCATACCATACAAAGATTCTACATTCTACATTCTACATGCTAGATTCTAGTTACTACTAGCATCTACTCCTTCACTCACTCTTTCACCGTTTCTTTCTTCCTTCTATACAAAAAAAACTAAAGAAAAGAAGTATAGAAAAATAGAAGAAAGAAGGACATAGACTTAGAAGAGGAACGATCCTTGCATTCGAGAGTAGTTGAAGAGAGCTTAACCCATCTCAGCCTTACAAAGTCACAAGAGGCAAGAGGTGTTCTGGTTTATTTCATTGGCATTGGCATTGGACTACATGTACCATGTACAATGTACAATGTACATTGTACAGTGTACAGTGTACAGAGCCGTTCAGGATCAGGTCTTCTACTCTCGTTCTCTTCGCCACGCATAACCTGATCCTGTATCGTGTACACTGTACGCTGTACACTGAAAGTTCTATAATAATAAAGGTATATAATAGTCATAAGAATAATAATCTACTTTCCATACACACATCTATACAGTCTACTCAGTGTAGGACCCAGCACAAAGTCATACGTGTATCTATGTACATGAAAGGTCAGTCCCTCCGTTCCGTCCGTCTGCTTTTCTTCTTCTTAGGAAGGAACGCTTTACGCTAGGCTAAGCTCACTTACTCACCCACTCACTCAGTTAGTTTAAATGCACCACGGTGATTCAACTTTGGCTTTGGCTTCGGCTTCAGATTTGGATTCAGATTCGGATTAGGATTACCTTCAAGTTTGAGTGAGTGCAAGTACCAAAGTCTTACCTTCACTCATATAAATCCTCTCAGTCCCGGCGTATGTTCTGGTCCTAAGAAAACAGAAACCGTAGCTACAGATATGACTGGCTTTGTACGTTGTACACTGTACACTGTACATGCTATATTGTACAGATAATATATCTAAGTACTACGCCCAAACGTTTTTAAAACACGTTCATCTACCTACCTTATCCTACCCACTCCCCTCCATTCCAGTCCACTCTTCATTTTTTTTGAAGATTCAAGATGCAATGCACCAACCAACTCTTACTCGTATTTTCATTCTTCAGACTTGCTAACTAATGGCTGAGGAGAAAGAGAGGAAAAGAGATAAAAAGAAGAAGAGTCTGTTCCGTCGCTCAGATCTTCCATCTCCTTTTCTTTTTCTTTTTTGACATTGGAATTAAAGGTAGTACCAAGTGTTTTACGGATGGTTTTGAGTTTTGAGCAAACATACATATTACATATGCTTTTCTTTACCGTATCTTCAAAGTTTCTTGCCTTTGTACTTTGTACTTTGTACATACATACGTAATACGTATAGAAAAGTAGAACCACGGTCAATCTTAAATTAAAGTTGGACGTCGGTTCTTTTCAGCCAGAATGAAAAAAGGAAAATCCGAATGAATGGACTAAAATGCAAAGGGGTGGAAGGTCTAACAAGAGAAGACGTCCATGTACAATGTACAATGTACAGCTGAATGGAAAATGCATCATTTCAAACTAGACTTTTAACTAGTGGTAGTGGATTCTTTAAAATTAATTTAGGAAACAATGGTGAAGTGTTCTATCTACAACATTGAGAAGAAAAGAGGATAGAAGCAGAGAAAATAGGAAAAATTCAACTCCTTTCACGTTAATCTAGACAAATTGAATAGAGAAATGACTGAGATTTTCTTTCGGATTTCAAATTTATAGACGTTTGTAGTTTTTAGTTTGTGTGTTATACGTGTTTGAAGAACTGCAGTTTCTAAATTCTTTTTCTAGTCGTCCCATTGTCATAGATTTTCAGTTTTCAACTTTAACATTTCCTTTATATTGGGATTTTATTCGTTTAAATTGTAATGATAGGAAACCAACCATAAACCTTGAGCTCAATTATTTTTCATCTTTGGTCATTTTCCAAAATTAAAATTGTGCATTGTGCATAAAAAACATTCATACATATAAAAAACGTCAAGTCAAGTACGAAATCTATTCAAAGCAACTGTCTTAAATTCTTGCTAAGAGCTTTAAGGTTTTTTCATCAGTGAAGTTAGAAGTTTAATCTGTTACTAGTACTTGTAATGCTTTAATCTGTCTCTCATCTCTGCTCCAGTGCTGAAAGATAAATAAATAAATAAATAAATGAAACAGCAGAGCAAGTGGTGATTTCAATTTTTTCATGACTCCAAAAAAACCACGAGTTATGAATAAGAGCATGGGTATAGATGAAAGATTGTGTTTCGTATCTATTTATCCATCTTTTTGAATCTTGACTCTTGACTCTTGAATGACTGTTTGTTTCCTATTTTACTTTTTACTTTCTATTTTCAAAGACTGAAGATGGGAAGATAAAAAGATTCCTTGTTTTACTCTGGATGAATTTATGAAATGAGTAACCGTAAGCCATAAGTGTAACTGTATACTGCATATAAACCACAGAAAAAAGATACAGATACATCTAGAATATAAATAGTTGTAGCAGACGCTGAAAGGAGCAAGGGGAAGAATAAAGGATGAAAATGCTCTTTTCCTCTTTATGTGCCCTGTGATGTAACGTTGAGTACATATGAGAGGGAGATAAGCGGTCATTGAACAAGTCAAATGTCAAATAAAAGTGTACAAGATAGCCAGTCATGAGCAGTAAAATAAAATATCCAGAAGCAGAAGCAGAATCAGAAGCAGAACCAAAAGTTAAAGCTAAAGTGAAAGTAAAACCATGCGACGAAAAATAAAGAGAATATGGGAAAAACCTATAGCACTATAGCACAGTACAGCACAGTGTAGCATAATGTATCATAAAGTATAATATAATGTAATATAATAAGAACATTATCATAGAATTGCCAGAGCATCCAGCATCCAGCCAGACGCTTAGCTAAGACACTCTGTCTCTTGTCTCTGGTCGGAGTTATCCACATCCAGATGCCCAGATACCAATATATATTATATATACTTGTATATTATATGCTTGGATATCTTGAGGGCTATCCGAGGAGAAAGACAGAGACAGAATGAATTGAAATAAGGAAGTCATGTTAGCACATTTGGATTTTTATGCCATTTTTATAAGAGATATAAGATATAAGATGAGCGGAGGGATGTGGGAGATGTGAGGCTGAAGCTATAATGTTACACACACACATCTATCTAATACTAGCTACACATTTATACTGTATTCTGTATTGTGCATCCTACAGCTATCCAGCTACTTTCACTTTCTCATTTCTACCAAGTCAAACTTGAAACTCCAAACTCCAAACACCAAACTCCAAACGCCAAAGTCCAATCGTTTACTTATCTTTTCCTTCCAATTCCCATTTCCAGTTGCGCTCCGACTTGAGATGCACTTGAGATTGAGTCTTCGATCTCTGTCCATGTCCATGTCTTTATCCATACACTATACACTATACAGTTTCAACAACTGCACCCCATACAATAAAACAGCAATAGTTTAGATGTGGAAGAAGATTTAGTCACATGGATGTCATGGAATGGATTCCCGCAATCCTGGACTATCTCTATTAGGTAGATAATTTGGATTTGTACTTGAATTCGGCTTCAGTTTCGGCTTTGCCTTTGGATTTGGATTTAGACTCGGATTTAGACTCCGATAAAACTCCAATTCTACATGTATTTTGTGGCCTATTTTCTCAATGTCGGATGAAGACTCAGGATATATACACATATGAACTAAATATGAAAATTGCCTTTTTTTTGTCTTTCGTCATGTATAGAAAACGAATCCTGATTGTTTTTATAATCCAAAAAGCTAAAAGAGAACAACTTTTCACTTTAACAGAAACTATGTACAGAATATAAAGATTGTACAAAAAAGAGGGTAAAAAATACGTTTCAACTACATATTTATCTACAATCTGACGGTAAATTTGCAATTTTGACCTTCGAAAGTCGTAAATAAATAAATAAATAAGTGGACCGTTGAAAGTTGAAAATACGGTTGACCTTTGCATGAAAAAGTTCAACAAGTCTATAAAACTGCACTGCATCGCCACAGGTATACTTGTGAGAATTCTACTTTGTACTTGAGTTGGGAGATCATTTTAGCATTCAATATGTACTCAAGTTTTTGTGTACTTTAATAATAATAAATGTTGTATAATACACAATGTACAATGTATGATGATGAATTCGGCAGACATCATCTTCTGAAGGCAACGAAATATATCAAATTGACATATCATAACATTAGCTCTCTACAGAAAGAACAAGTCTACTCGTAAGGCCGGGGTCAAAGAAAGTTCAAGATTTTTATAATAAAAAAACAAAGTTCATTCTTTACACATAGGACATAGGCGTAATAGAGTATGTTTCAGGAGAAAGCGGAAGTGGCAGAAAGTAAGCAGAAGAATTGGGAGAAAGTATAATGTGAAAAGTAACGGCGTGAAGTGAGGTAGTCACATGGACAAATGGCTATGGCAATACTCTATCTTTTAGACGTTCCGATATAAAACTACACTTGTGAATATTACAAGTATTCTAAATCACCCGCATCACATGGACATTTCTATAAACTATAAACTATAATCGTAACATGCACTTTTTGTGTAGCTTTATAAGAAATAACAGTACACTCCAGGTTCTTTTCCTTTGTACTTTGTAAGTCATAAGTCCAATGTAGAATGTACAAGTCAGATGAGGAAAGAAAGGTCGCAATATTATGGGGAATCACGAACAAGATTTCCGACTCAACTCCACTCAACTCTCGCATCAGAGCAGTCCAGACAATTTCCTTTCCTGGTTCTGGTTCTGTTTCTAGATTTCTAGTGTATTATAGATTACAATATTGCAGTGCTATAACTTATGACTAGGGCTCAAAGCTCTAAGTACATGTGCGGTGCACTCGCCGTACGTCAAAATGGGATAGTGGAATGGAACTTCTGAATTATTTACTGACCTCTGGAACTTTACTTTGAGACAAGTCAGAGAAATCTCAAGGTGTTTTGTTGTAAGGCATGTATACAGCGCTGTGAACAATGGGAAAATGGGAAATGGGAAAGGGGAAATAATATTGAATAGAAAAAGGAAGGAAATCATATAATAATGCACATGGACATTAAATCTATTGTTGCAGCTACTAAAATGATTCACTCTTATATATATTTATTATGTATAGCTCTTATAACTTTAAAAACTCCATGAAAACCCTTAGAATAAAGTTTTAATTGTGTGTTCAATTTCTTTCTTTTTATTTGTTTTAGGAAATACGATCCAGTAACTCTTCAGTGTCGAAGCTCCTCTTCAATCCAACTTCTTCCGTGGACGGCCAACTCTTGGTTTGTCGAGCCGAGAATACTATTCTACCTGCAAGTGCCATTGAGGATTCCTGGCGACTCAAAGTTGTCTGTAAGTCAAACTATTTTTTTTAAATGCGAAGATTTTCTCTGTACATAAACATGAAAATGAGTTTTTCATCTACTATCGTTATGTTTCATCACCTCATGTTCAGTTCTACGTTTACTTCCCAACCATCCAAACTCCAAACGTTTTTGTTGTCACTTGTTTTACTATCTTCCGGTTTTAGATTTTTAGCTCAAAAAAGGTGAAAAGGAAAAAAGGAAAAAAATACATCTGTGTTTTTGGTTTATTTCTTCATAAATTTCATATTCATATTTGATAGTAGACACATGAGCAGACTAGAATACTTCCTTTCATTTTGTGTGAATGGGGAAAACAAACGAGAATTGCATAACGTTTGCGTATCTGCAGACGTAGACGTGTAAATGTGTTCAGTTTTTCTGTACACTTGTGTGTTGGTTGTTGGTGCTTTGAAGGAAATGTAGATAAAATTCATATCTGACGGGAATCGTGCACGTGAGATGGTTCACTGTCAAAATACTTCATGTTGAACGAGACTCTTAGGAGAAAAAGAGAGAGAGAGGGGATTGTTATAAAATTTATGACTATTGTTTTGAGGTTGGAGTTTGTTTTTTTGATTTGGATTTAGATGGGAATTTGCATTTGCATTTCAGTGCTTTGGATTGGATTGGATATTGGATTGAATGGTAATCAAGTGGAACAACTCGCTTGGGACTTTTCCTCCTATTCTATCTTCTTTCTATGTAGATTCTAGACTCTAGACTGTAGACTCTAGAGCAGACTCGTTGTGGTCTTGAATCTAGATATGTAAAATCAATTCATGCATCTTTCATGCAGGAAAACGGTTTTTTAAACCTCTGAAATATTTCCTGTTCTTGTTTCCACGGTCTTATGATATTTTGGTGGAACATGAGTGTGTAGAAGAATATTAAAAAAAAAGTTAATTTCCTTTAGATGATTACTCGTCATTTTCCCCTCGAAAAATAGATTACATTAAATTCCACTTGTCAAGTTTTTATTCATGAAATTATATTGGTTATTTGATATTTGATTCACCATATTCCAATATTATTTTAAGTCAGAAATCATAAAACAATTCTATTCTATAATTTATTATATATTTTACTGAGCAAAAGTTAATCCAGAACGTCCAGAAAATCCAGAAATTTTCTAGGCCTTGGAATTGATGTAGATAAAGCTTCTTGATGTGATATGTGTACCATTTACAGATATTTTTAGCTTGTAACTTTCACTAAAAACATGATGGACTGTAATTGTTACTAGAAGGAAAAAGTACCAAAAAGAGGCAAGAAGTTATAAGTTATAACCAACCATTGAGAAATGATGAATGAAACTACGTAAGGGCATTTTTTTTCTTCATTTGGCTAGGTACAAAAGAAAATTAGCCTGACACGCCACGTAACTTTTATTTGACGATGACGGGGACGGAGAAAAGTAGTCAAGTTTGTGCCACTTTCCCTGTCTCTGTGTAAAATAAAATTACTCATTCTATTTAATATTTCTATGCTTCCACATTCCACATATTCATAATCCGTGTATGAATTACCTTTGTCTATAGTCTATAGTAAAGTATAAGTGGGAAAACCAAAAACCAAAATCGACCAAATACCAAATACCAAGTACCACAATGTGATACTATGTGGGATGTGGGTATTTATCTTCACATTTATTTCTTATTACATTACATTTTTCGCACCAAAAGGTATGCTCCGAAGAAAAGACAGAGAAAAGAGAAAGGGGGAAGCGGAAAGGAAAGTGAATGATTTGACGTGGTTAGTTAATGCAGTTACAACTCCAGTAGTGAAAGTGAAGAAAGACAGGAAATGGGAGAAAAAAATACTAGGAATGGATCTATTTCTGTTTTCCATGTAGTTTTGTAGTTTCAGCTGGACTTGTACAATGTACAATGTTCAATGTTCATACTACACACAGTAAAAGTTCTGACACTTTTTTTGCCTCATGGAACTTTCAGTGATACTCATGAGCTTTGAATGTTTTTTCCCTCCTTGTCTATCTGTCTATCCATCTGCTCGCCTGTCTCTGTCTCTGTCTTTACTCCTCTCCTGCTAAACTTTGTGAAAGACATCAAACGGAAGGATATTAGCACTTATCCATATGTGCTCAAAGTTACAGGTACGATTATGATTGCCCTCATATTCTAGATGTTAGATACATGTATGTGCTGGATTCTACTTGGATAATTCCTAGGCAATCATCACTGTCACAAGTTACTTTTCATATCTAAAGGCAATAAACATGGAGAAATCGATTTCGATTTTCGAGGAGTACTCCAATGACTCGTAATAACAAAGAGTAACAAAGACCAAGGCAATAAGTATTAGTCTATTGTCTATTGTTTGCCGACTGTCTCTTAAATGCTGCATCAAAACATATTAATAATAATAATAATGCTTTTACAATAATGCTTTCAGGATAATCTGTGGCTATCAATGGGATTGTAGCGCAACTGGAATGTTTAGTGAAAACAGGCTGCAGGATTTTTATGGAGTACGGAAAATGGCAGTGGGTTCTCTCATGAATAGGAACCGAAATTCAGAGAATAATATTATTCAAATAATCAATTTTTCGACAATTCACTATGAATCTAGTTTGTCAACTAATTGGTCAAAATTATATGCAAATTTATCAACTGACAACTTTGAAGTTTAGTTTTATTTTTTAGTATTAGTTAAGAAAAAAAAAACAAAAACAAAAAAAAAAACAAAAAAACAATTATTATTGATTATTTTTATTGACTTTTAATATTTCGCTTTAATATGAAAAGTCTTAGGCTAATGAAACTTCAATACTGATTGAATAATGATTTGATTTTGATTACTGATTTAATAATGATAATGATTTGATTTTTGATTTTGAATAATGTTGTTACAAAAAGTGATAGTGATTATGAATTTGAATGTTGTAAAAAAAGTGATGTTAATACCAAATGGACCTATAACATGTAACATGTTCAAGTGTCTGCCGAATAAAGTTTATATATATATTGCATATTATAAGACATAAATTCTATTCAAAAATGAATTTCACTTTATTTTAGTCAATTGTGCTTTTTCTTTGTCATTGAATTTGCGAATTTAACTTGATACGTGTTTCACACGTCGTAAAAAAGGAACAGGAACAAAAACAACATTTTGCGGGAATACAAATGGAAAACAATGTAACAATATAACAGTGTGGTTGCAAATAACTTTGGTCATAAACTAGTGTAATAACTTTTTAATTACTTACCTTTACTATGACATTTAAAGTATAACACATCCATTACATGCTCTATGCAAGTGGTGTTTTACTCGATGGCTTCTACTGTGATATTACTTTATTTGAAAATCCTGTATGGGGAATGTTATTTGGAGAGATTTGGAAGTACAAGTCAAAAGCTAAGAGTCAAAGGTTGAAATTTTAAATTGAAATGAAATGAATTGAATGCAAGTTAGTGGGCTAACCGAAATAGAAACCAAATGTCCAAATGACAGGAGCAGAGTGTAACACAGTAAACCAGGTGCCTACATTCTACATACAATTTTGTGTCTGGTTCTTGTATATTACCTTGTGTCAAATTTCAAGTCAAATTCAGTCCTGATAATGACGACGAGGATGATGATGATATACCTTGCAGGGGTTTTCACTTGCAGTCCTCCAAGTTGAAATTTCCACCCACTTAAAAATTATTTTCGGAGACAACAAAAGGAAGCGGCAGCGGATGAAGAAGGAGGAAGAGGAGAGATGGAGATATGTACGGTTTGGACAGACAGAAGCTGTCAAGTTGGTATATTTGGTATTTGGAATTTAGAAAGTCAAGTCAAAGTTTGGCACGACTGAGCTCGCGGGTTAATGAGTCGTTAGAAAGTTTTAATTGCTCCTACATGGCTCAATGAAGTCTCCCTTTCCATTTCCATCTTCTCCACCTCTGTCTCTGTCTCTGTGTGCCTCTCTCTCTGTGTCTGGTCTCTGGTCTCTGGTCTGTACTATTACTTTGTTTCATACTTTACTCCCTCTCTATCTCCTCACTTTTACATTCAAATCAAATCAAAGTGATACTTTTACTTCATTTCAACTTTTACATTTTACATTTTACATTTTATTCCTGTTCGGTTCCTTTCTCCACAGACAAGTGTGGGTCGGATCCATAAATTTCTCTTTTGTTCCTTTTTGTATCACGTTCTTCTTGTACACTGTACATTGTACAATGTACACTGTACACATTCATTTAAATTTAACAGGGATACTGAAAAATAATAGGAGTAGAATTCTACATTCTGCACATGATTTGCCTCCTCGTGTGTTATGTTTACATGGAAACGGACAGACATAGACAAAGACACAGGTCACAGCTAAAATACAAACTACAAATATAAGAAATATAGGAAAATCCTGTCAGGTAGAACCGTTTTGCCCATAAAAAGTTTTCTCTCCTCAATGTTTGTAGTCTGTAGTCTGTACGGTTGAAAAAATCCAGTATAATTGTACGAATACTACGGTAAAAAAAATGAAATGTGTCATTTGGGCTTTGCGTTTCCTCCAAAATCATTTACTGAGGTTTCTACAATGAGTTTCTAGGGATTAGGCTATTTTTATGTACATGTATGAGGTTCTACTCACTTTTGACTACTGACTACTGAATACTGAATACGGAATACTGACATTGATACGCACTTTCATTTGGTGTTTCATTTCAACCATTTAATGGAATGTAATTGAATTGATATCAGCGTATTCATCGCCATTTCATTAACAACGCCACACCAGACCTGAGACTAGACCAGAGCCAGAGTAACAACACTACAAACATGCATTAAAAAATGAACTGTAGACACCAGACACTAGTCCAGTCCAGTCAGAGGCTCACGTACGATATGTACCTACAACCCACAGCTGTCGTCTCATTAGTCATTAGCATGTCAAGAATCAATTAGATTTTTCGACTTTAAGCTCCATCATGATTTCATATCATGAAACGCTCACCTGTCGCCCTCTCGTCTGCTCAGTTGTACAATGTACAACGTAGGTTGTAACTGTAGAAAGTTTATATAACTTTTACCCCTGTAAAGACAAGGTAAAATCAGAATGTACATTGTACATATACATTTTTATCACCGTAGATAATATCTACTAGACATGTACAATGTACAATGTACACTGTACACTGCAAGTTTTACATATAACATCGAGACTCGAGGCTCGAGACTGATTCGGACTGAAAAGTGAAAGCTCTGCTCGGCTCATATTTCTATTTCTGTAGCACTATCACAATTTTCTCTTCTCGCCTTTCCCTCTCATCAAAAGGCGAAAAGGCTTTAGAAAAATGCTGTAATTGGGGTTATTAATAAAGAGTGGTGTCCGATTTTTTATACAGATAATCACTCTTAGTTTTCCAATCTAAACAGTCAAATCCCATGCAATCTGTGGATTTGTGGATTTGACTGAAAGCAGTGCAGAGCAAAAAAATATCAAAATCACATGTCATCGATGCCAATTAAAGTTGATCGAATACATATTTGATACATATTTTGACATTTATAGATTGTAGATAAGTCACTCTTTACTCTTCATTTGTGTACGAGTTGGAATAGTGTTAAAGTATTTTTTATCACTATGAAATTTCTATGGTAGTTACTAATTGCAAAGATGAGTAAAAATAGACCGGAATTTCTAATGTCCATCATTCCAATCCATCAGTTTTTATCAGTTGCTTATACATTGTCCAAAAAATTCCAAAGTTTTTTTTTGTTGTACATGTAAAATCTGAACAAAAACTAAAATATGATTAGATTAATGGAGTAATTGTAAATGGTAAATGACAACGTCTACAAATTGTGCAGTATAAAGTGAAAGGATGTGTTGATGTGTAAAGTAATGTCAAATGAGAATAAGAATAACAATAACAACTCTTACTTTACTAAACTGCCTCACAGACACACGGCCTATTTTCTTCTTTTTAGGATGCGAAGCAGCCTATTGAAATACTCATGTCTGTCCGTCTGTGCACATTGAGTACGCTTAGCGTCGATTCTTAAATGCGCCACCTAGCGGGAAAAGTTGGAACTCGTTAGTG
>JABASP010001813.1:0-25170 GCA_019776565.1 Sminthurinus signatus | reverse complement strand
ACCTAATTTTAATGGACTCATATTTTCAGAGGTTGGTTTCTACTCCAAAAGGAACGATTTGAGGGGGTCGCACTTTGGATTTTCAAAAAAGTTGTCAAAATGCAAAGGTCTAGTGTACACTGTACAGTGTACAGGGTACAGTAATCATGTAAAAAGTCAAGAGAGTAATGAATGAGGATTTGTGTGTGTGGTTCTGTGTGTTTGTAGTTTGTACCACCCAGAGTATCATCATCATCATTATATTATCATGATTACTACAACAACTACAACTACAACGGTTGTTACATGGAAGGAGAAGGAGGCAGTTGGAGTTGTGGCTGTATTTAGTAGGTAGTTGATGTTCAACACGGCGGTACACTTGAGGTGCAATCTTTTTAGTTAACAAAATGCCGCTCAGCAATCATTTCTTTCGCTTCGTATCCTATCTTCTTCAGTCTTCAGTCTTGAGTCGTTCAGCACTCAAACACAAACAACACCATATGAACACACACACACATACACACACACACAACATACGCTCATCATGCCTCTACACTCTACATTGTACATTCTACACATGAAATAGTACATGCTGAATCCATAAATATGTACAAACAAACACACTCACAATCTCTCTATATGTAGCATGTAAAAGAAAAGAAAGAAGGAGGCCGGCATAACCATCAACCATCAACCAGCAACTCACCTCCAACTCGTTTGCACAAACAAGATTCACTTTTCATTCCACCATTTCACCACACTAAAGACTAAAGAAACTGATGACAAGAAAAAGACCCGCCGCAGTTTCTACAGTCCATATTTTCTATACTCCCTACTCCATACATAATCTCTCCCTCTGCCTCTGCTCTCGTCCAACAATAACATGCACATCTTTTTTTTATGTACAATAACAATAACAAGTGAGATGGAAGGAGAAGGAGAAGGAGAGATGCTCTCTTTTCTTCTAACTTCTAACAAGAGAATTCCATATTGTTTTAATCTCTGTCAAATAGAATGGATAATCATATGTATTCAGGATTTAGGATTCGGTACTCAAGCCGACTCTTCTTTCTTTTCTTCTCTCGTATACTCTCATGTCTAACCACAAAAAGATGAGCATGAACAAGGAAAGAAAAGAACACGTAACACAACTGGATGAACAACCAACACACTTCACAGTTAAATATATGAGAAAAATGAGGAGAGAAAGGATGCCGCAACCAGCAACCAGCAAACAGCAGCGCACTCCTCATGCCCACTTGATCCAGCTCTATCATTGACTCGACTCTACACAACTTGACTTGAACTAACAGGAAAAAACAAACAAGGGAAAACCAAAAACCAAAAAATAATACTACTTCATCCAGTGTGTCAAATTAAGAAATCAACGTGTTTCCCATTTCCCATTTTCATTTATCCACATTTTCTCAAGAGAGATGGAAAATTTAAAAAATCTAGAAAACGTGCACGAATGGATAAAATTCTTCCAGTACTTTAAAATATCAGCATTCCTTTTCACTCTCATCTCCCTATTTTTCTATCCATCTTCAACTTTGTAAATGTAATTATTGATCATAGATGATAGATAATGGTGAATGATCTATGATCTTTGTCCGTTTGAAAAGAAACCAAAGAGAAAGGTACATTCTTTCAGACTCGATTATCAATGCCATTATGTACATTGTACAGGGCATAACATGTTCATTATTATTATTATTATTAATAATATTATGCAGGTATAGTTCCCTTTCTTGAATAGTTGGCGGGAGAGCGAGACGAGACGAAAGACCTGTGAAGTAATCACTTCTCATTTCCTCACATTAGTCCCGCACACTATTTTATTATAATATTATGTGAGTTGTTACACTCTGTACTCTGTCATACATAATACATAATGCATAACAATACATAATACATGTGTCATGGAAATGATGATGAAGAGGGCAAATGAGCGCTCTCACTCACCCACTCATACATACTAATTCATTCATGTGCGTACAAAATGACTATTTGTCATGTATGCATAATCATCATCATATTTAATACCTCAACTATGCTATGTAAAATGTTGTAGGTTGTTGAGCGCACACTCTCTAAATTCTAATTATGTTGTCATCATTGTCATTTAATCCCCCACAATTATTTTACTGCTTCCTTCCTCTTTCTTTCTCCTTTGTCTACTATATCAACTCCAAATTACCGAAACCAAACAACTGTCAAATACCAACAACCAACGAAAAGGAACAACGAACAACGGCCAAAGAACAAAAAAAGGCGGTCAGCCAATCCACTCCACTCCAATTCAATTTCATACATGTAATTCCAACCAAAGTACAAAAACTCATTTAGGTATTTAGAGCATTTTAAGTACTAGAATTCTTGGCAGTTCATTTTTGATGCAACTTTTTCGTCTTGAATTTATAGCTATAAAATCTCAAGATCAAAATCATTTGATGGTTTTGCATGACAAAATTATTGTGACTAGTACAAACTACAAACTAGAAAAAGAAACAAGTACTCGTAATTAAAAACTAAAATACTAACTTTGGATGAAAAAGATAGAATAAAGAGTACACAGGCTCTGTTAAGCATTTAATAAGTAGTACATTTTATGCAGTCTCTTAAATCTTAAATTGAATGGGAAATGAGAAGCGGACACACACAAAGAGGAAAAGCTTGACCAAAATGAGAATTGAGTGAAACAATGAAGACGCAATAATAACAAATAACAACCGACTGCTAATTACTCAGTACTCAGTACTCACAAGTCAGTTGATGTACAATGTACATGATACATATTGCACATGACTCTTTTGAATTCAAATCTCCTTTGTCCTCTCTCTTTCTCTCTCTACAGTTTACAGTATATTCGATTTTACTGGATTCTCACTTGCTCAAAGCTCAGAGCTGTTCCTTTGACTGAGCAAAATGAACACTGTCTGTTGTTTGACTATCCTATTTGAATGCCTTATTTGTTCATTGTTCATTGTTCATACTATGATTCGGATTCAGGATGATCCAAATTCAAACTATAATAATTGAGAGTGTTGGCTATAAACTACAAACTATAAGGCATCAAATTAAGTTGAAGATGGATTCCCAACTCTGGACTCTTGACCATGTAAATAAATAGCTAATGCTCTAGGAGTCTCTAGTCCAATTTCCAGTACATATATCGATGGATGGCGAAAGACGGAACTTGACTTTCTCTCTAGATGCTCAATTTTCAATTGTAGATCAAGGAGCAATCATGGAGGAAACCCAAGGAAACCAGAGGAAATCAACAGTCGGCTTTTGAGTAATAATACATAGATGAGCTATCAGCTTTGTAGTTTCCCCGTCCCATTTTCAATCAACTCACTCTTTCCTCTTTCTTGCTTGTACCAAGTTTCCTGGTCTGGTTTGGTCTGGTTGATATGACTTAATCAGTTTTTGGAAATTTAAAACCCTGACGGCAAACCGTATTTATGTGCAATTTACAACATATGTACAATGTACAATGTTCACTGCACACACAGAGTTTGGAGTTTGGAGGTTGGAGAAAGAGAGTGGTCACTTCAAAGGATTGCTATTTATTTATTATTTACCTATATCCATTCATGATGATTGCCTTGTGACTTGTGACGCTAGTGCTCATTCTGACTCTGACTCTGCCTCGAATGTACTCCACAAACGATACGTCTATTTCAGCAGGAGCAATACTCAATATGTAATATGTACACTGTTCTGAAAAGTGAAAAGTGTGTGTGTGTAAACACAACAAAATGCACAAAGGAAAGGGTTCAAAGTCAAAAATCCGTATCAAAGCAACTTTTCGTTTTGGACTGGATCCGATTGGTTTGCTTTGGGAACGTCAAAGCGGATTCGGGCAGTAATTAACTCGCTCCTCTTTCAGACCAAATACAAATACAAGTAAAAGTCCTATATAAAATACACACAAGATACATACACGTGTGTGTATTTGAGTTTCTTTTTGTTGTTCCGTGGAATCACCTCGTGTATCCAATTAGTACATGTCAACTCGTACTCGTAGGGTCAACCGCACCATCAACTTTACAAAGTATTTGTATTTGTACTCGTTCTCGTTCTCGTCCTAGAATGAGCTTTCCCTGTGAAGTCAAAAGCTTTCACAGTTATGTCAAACATCAATTGCTACAACAAACCCTCAAATCAAAATGCTCAAAAGCTCAAATGCTCAAAGGGAACGAATGCTCTCTTTCTGACTCTGAATCTGACTCTCATTTGTTTCTGACTTGTGACTCATTTTTTCATCACTGTCATGACAGCGTTTGTCAAAATACCAACTACTAAATACTAAATACTAGAAACCGAATATTCAATTTTCAATATTAAAATCCGCTGTTTAACCAAGATCCTATATATTATATCAATAACAATAATAATAATAATTACAACATGAGGAATATTAATTTCACAAATAACAAACAAACTGTAACTGTATACTTTACATCTGCTGTGTGCTCCTTTGTAATTCCACATAATTAAATTTCACTCTACCACTAAACATTAAAGAGGAAGAGAGACAAAGGGCTGTGAAAATTTTAACGAGTACCCAGAACTAAGAATTACATTTCTCCCTCATCCTGACTTGTGATTCATGATCAATCGTATCATATCTCAGGCACATAATATAATATAATATAATGTAGTCATGATGATTATCCAATTCAAACAAAACCAGTTGTTGTTGGTGTTTTTGTGTTGTGGTGACATATTGATAAAAATCCGGATTTTGTAAAAAATTTCATGTCTACTGCAAATCCGTTTTTGTTTGCTTATTCTAAAACCACAATTCAAATTCCAAAAGCCAAAATCCAAAGGATTGAATTCAGTTGTTTGTTTCTTCTTTGTTTCCACTTTGTAGAACTCAGCAGAACTCACACAGTTTGAGCTTGGTTTGATTTGATTTGATTTGGTTTGGCGGTTGTTATCCGGTTTTATCAGTTAAATTAGTACTTAAATGCGCAAAAAAAAGAGTTGAATAAGCTCTGACAAATTTACAATGTTCAAACAACTCAACAATAAACTACAAACAACAAACAAGAAACCACAGTAAAAAGTAGACATAAATAACAAGTGCGACTGAATCAAATTATCAGTTGACACCCCCAAAAAAACATTGCAAATTCTTGGTCTGGGATTCCATCGTGTCTGCACTCTATTGAATCTAGAATCTCGAATGTGGAATGTAAAATGTAAAGCATGTTGATAATGTAGACAGTAGACAAACAAGAGGAAAATCATCCTTATTATCCACACACATTGTACTGTGAAAATCTCATTGGACTCGAGACTCGAGAGACGCTATTATCTTGAGAAAGAAGTAAAAGAAGTAAAAGAAGAAGAAGAGATGAAAAGACATGATGCCAACTTCATTGTCATTGTCATTGGAATTGGGATTGTGAGGAAAAGAGAAATGATAAACAAACAAGAAAACTGACCGTATCCCATTTATTTATCCGCATTCTACTGTGATAAAACTAAATGTTTTATATCACATTTTACATTATCCATTATATTTATTTTACAGGCTGTGCACCGTGCATTCTTTATTTCTTTATTTCTTTATTCTTTATTCTGTAGGTTCTAAACGGTCTCTCAATCGATCGCGTGACAGAAGAGTGGAGAGACAATCCTCCCTGAGACTCTAGACTCAACAACCAACAACGAGAACCAGTAACCACTTTGGTGGTCTTCATAGTTCGCTCACAGCAAATCTCTTTGCTTTTTTCCTTCACTTCTCAGTACTGAAATTGCCCCTCTTTTTCTTTCCGCATTTGTAGTCTCAAGAAAGAAAAATACTTGTTTCTACATTCTACATATTACATATTTTTCTTTCTTTCTCTGTATTTTGCTGGTCACTATCCTCATGATCGATTTATAGACTTTTTTCTATGGATTTCAATTTGAGTCCGATCCAATTCAATCATAATCATCTCCACATCTCACATCATCATACATGGATTGGTTACACACGAGCAAAGGGTCTGATTAACACAATCACGTCACTCTGTGGTAATGACTCGAGTTACTCAACCAATAAGTATGTAAATTGTAAATTGTAAATGGTAAATTGAGATCGAGCTGATCGATTGGACTACGGCGATAAACCAAGAACTATACGGAGCATTCATCCAACACACACAAATAGACCCATTCACGCCCTGTGTGTTTTATTATATTTTATGGATAGATAATCCTGCCTTTTGTTGATAAAAAATGTGTAATATGTACAGTATTTACTTACATTTGTCGAGAATATTGATGATATTGATATTGCTCATGTGATGTGATTGAAGAGGAACAAAAGAAAGAAATTAGACTATCAGCAGAGCAATAAACAAAAATGAGAATGACTACCGATTACTTGACCACAGAGCAAAATCCAACTGCCAAGATGCAAACCAAACAACATGTTTTACACGTTTTGCACATTACGATATCAACATTCGTGGTCAAACTCTGGCAATAATTTGTCTTGTCTCGCTGAATTGGATTAGATTTGGAGATTGGGAATGTTGTGTTGAATTACCTTAACTTAACATGATTACTATGCAATTGAATAATTTTCTTTTCACCACATTTTTTTTACATGATCCTCATCAAATATCCAATCCAATCCAAATTTCTCACTCAAGAACAAACTGTGTGATAATTTTCTCTGTCTACAGTTTCTAGTTTCTAGTTTCAAGTGTCTACATTTTGCTAGTTACAAAATCCAACTCCCGTAAATGGCAAATAAGGATAGAAAACCCATTTAACTTTTTCCCTTTTTTAAAAAAACTAAAAATTTGATAAAATTTGTTAAAAGCATATAGAAAATACAAAGTATAGAGAATGGAGAATATTTTAAGTAGCCGTGAGGCTGACGATGATGATGATGAAAAGATACACATTACACATTACACATGGATTTTCCATGTAAATAAATTAAGCACGATTCTTTTTCCCTTTTGAATCATATACTTCTTTTTCTGCTACTTCGGTACCCTTGCTTAACACATTACCTTTTTTCTGACTGTCTCCGTCTCTGTCTCTCTTTCTTTATCTCATCCTCTCTCGACTCTCAGCTCTACTGCTTAATTGCCAAAAAATGCTCTACCTGAATGTGAAATGAAATAGGTACACACTACACAGTACACATGTAGACATTAGACACTAGACACTAGACTTTAGACACATGGAAGATCGTAGCTCCAAAACTGGGGAAGAAAGGGCTACAATTATACCCCAGCAATTTAATACAATATACAATATACAGATAATAATACTGTACGTCTGCATCCATTTCTTATGTCGCTCTGCTCTACTCAACTCAACTCAACTCGACTCGACATGACTTATTTATTTATTTATTTATTTACTTCTCAACTGGTTTTCAGTCTTGTCCTGTGGTTAAACTTAAATACAATGAGCAATGAGCAAACACAAGAACCAACACAACACAATACAACATGTACCTTGTAAATACATGTGTGTGTACGAGGAAAAAAAGGGAGAGAGTCCAATTACCACCTGTCCACTCTTGTTCCTCTAAATGTTTGTCAAAATCCATCTCTATACTCTATACCTTTTGCCTTCATGGACAAGATTTTTTGTGTATACATGTAAACTGTAAAGATACAGATACACAAGGAAGGAAGAAAGAAAGAGAGAAAGGACCAGAAAAACCAACCACCAAATAAAACCAATCGTAAAAATGATGTGTAAAGGTAACGGACGGATTTATTTCCCCTCGCATATCTACTATGTTATCTACATTCTACATATTTACCTCCTCCTCTCAACCTCTCAAACTCTAAACTCCAAACCCCAAGAGAGATTGGAAAAAAAAAAAAATACGAGTCTGGAGACAAACTAATAAGAAATAATAATAAGAAAATGTATCCACCTCCATGTGTGAAAGAGACAGACAAAATCCACACTGAAATAACCGAATGGAAAAGAACAAAAAGAAATCCACAAGTCCAGAATCCAGAGTACGGAATGACTGAAATGCTCAATATTCAATACTTCATGATGAGGGCAGAAGAAAGAAAGAAGAAAGAAAATAATTTTCTTGGAAAACCGAACCAAATCGAACCAAACAATCCAATATCCAATCCAATCAACAGCTCTTTATTGCTCATCCCAATGAGCGTCTCTCTTTCTTTCTGTCTGTCTTTGTTTCTTCATAATATATTTACTCTGATCATGTTCAAAGACAAAACCTTTTCTCTTCATCTTCATCTTCATTTCTCCTCTCATTTTCCTTCCCTTTTCCTTTGAAATCCAATAAATAATGTAATAAAAAGAGTTCAAAATGCCAATTTCACTTCATTTCATATCTTTTTTCCCTTCCTTTTCCCATCCTCATGTGTACTCTGTACTTTGTACTCTGTACTCTGCGTCATCTACACTCATCCCGTCATCCCGTCTCCTGTCATCCAAAATCTCACAATCTCCTTTCATCATCTTTATTATTGTATTTATTCTGGGGTTTCTTTAAATTTTCTACAGTTCCCATCATGATCATCATGATGGTTTCTTTCCCTTCTCATTATTCCAAATCTAAATCAATTTTATCTACCTGCCTACGCAAATATATTATGTATTATGTAGGATGGAGGATGGAGGACGGAACCCTGATTCATCTACGCTCTTGTGTAAAAAAGAAAAAAAAGAGGAGGAAATTAAGCTACGGCGGTCTCTCTCTCTCTCTCTCTGTGTGTGTCGTTTTCCTTTTCTCTTTCCCTCTTTTGAGCCATCGAACCATTCCTATTATTAAATCAGATGCGGAGTGCTCATAACGTATACTTAGCATCATTATAATTTATACCCTTAACTAGCGCAGACTTAATCTCAAGTATATGAATTAGTACCATCACCGCTGAATTCAATCTGAATCTGAATCCAAATCTGAAGCTGAATGTGAAGACAATTTCCAGACCTGAACACTCAAACGCTCAGACGCTCAAACACACTCACAAAAGTAAACGATGTACATCTTGAATCTAGAATCTCGAATCTTGAGCACACAAAGAGTATTACATTTCAAATAAAAATGGAGCTATCAACTCCAATTTTGATTCGGATCTAAAATGAGAGGAAAGGGGTAAAACTAAAAAAAAACAAAAAAGAAAGAAAGAGTCAAGTCAAGTTAAGGCAAGTTGAGTTGAGTTGAGGTGTAGGGACGGCAAGTGGACGTGGATAGAGAATGGAAATTACAGTAGCAGACTAATAAGAGTGTGTATTTCAATCCATGCGTAGACAACACAACACAACACTAGATCACTACAGTATTATGTATAATATCCAGTCTAATCGTTAGGACCACCCACACGTCGCTCATCTTCATCAGCACTCACACACTCACACACACACAAATCCTCATAATCTATTATATTATTATATACTCTGCCTTTTATATTACATGAATATGTGCATGTAGAATGAAGAATGTAAATGCTGATACAAAATATAAAATACAAATGAGCTCATACCCTCAAGATGATTTCCAAAGTAACAATAAGTACAACTCATCCGCAGAGACACTTTAAACATATGTATACATACACACATGACTTTAACCCATCTCCATTTCCATCTACGATAGAGATACCTAAGTCATACGCATTAAACCAATCTCATTTTCCCGAGCCTCGAGTCTCAAGTCTCAATACTAATTTGATGCGAAAGCCAGACCAACCAAACCAAAACGAGAGCTGGAATAAAGAAAATGAGATAAAGGGAATATCTTAAAACTCAAAACCAACAAATCCAACAAATCGATTCCAGGGCAACTAAACCCATCACTGTATAAAAAGATAAAACATACAAAGTTTACACATGTACCTGCAGCATGCTTATTCTCATTTTACCCTGGATCTCCAAAGAAAAAAAAGATGCTACAAAAAGGATACCTTTTTACTTTTTTATCTATTACACAGATGATGTTAGATGACGCAGGTATACTTGTAATTTTAAAATCTACCTTCAACGTTCTTCCTCTTTTTATTTTTGGTATTGGGTTTGGATCATGGGAATGTCACGGGCTTGTGTTGTGTGTTATTAAATTCATTTTCACTCACTCAAATAGACAAAGTCAAATCTAGACAAGTCAAGTGAAGCCAATGATACGGTACAAGTTACAAGCTACAAGCTTTATATACCCTTTCGCATCCAATTGAGCTGACATTATCCTCGTATTTTCATTTTCTTTATCATCATCAGGAAGTGGATGAAAATGAGGAGGATGAATCAATGTAAAGTTATGGAAACAGAGATAGAGGTATTTTACATAGAAAAATATCCATGTACGACGTAGTTTCAATTCCAACTTTCCCCCATCACATGATGATGACGACGATCGTCATCTTCCTTTTCTGTTCATTTCAATTTTCAATGACGAAATGAATGAATGAATGAATAAGTTGTATAGCAATCCTTTTGAATTCACATGGAAAGGTTTTCCTTCCTGTTTCTCTCTTTTCTCCTTTTTTTGACACAACTTGAATCTATCCTCATTTCACTTTATTTGATATGGATTCTCCATTCTCCATTCTTCTTCATTCTCCGATTTTCCGGATTTGGAATTATTGAGGATCAAGAGAAATGAATGAATGACAAAATACATAATATATCATGTACATTATACATTTTGGATTTCGGAATAGAAAAGTAATGCGTACAAATTTCAAATTTCAATAGAGAAAAGGTACAAAGTACATACACATACACACACAAAATACAAATAGAAAATAGACAACCAACCAACCAACTAAAAAACTAATGACAACTTGATGATGATGACTACGTAAAATGTACAATGTACAAACATAAATAATATTTGATTTACTAATCCGGATCTTAAATGAGTCTCGTGGATATGAAAAGAAAAGAGTTGTATTGTACAAAAGTCATGATCAATTATTCCTTATTCATTATTCCTCTAGCAAGTGAACACAGAAAATACGGTAGAGAATAGCCGAAAAAAAAATCTCAAAATCAAAATAATCATTATGGACGGATGGATTAATTCCGCGGAAATTCATGGGAGACTATACGGAATACGGAATACCAAATACCGAGCACAGCTGCACTGGCAAATAAGAGGAGGAAGGAAGATGTAAAGCCAAAGGTACTTATCTCATATGCGATATTGATTATTACTATACAACTCTTTCTCCTTTCTCGAATGCAGCATACACAATGCCGTCTAGTCTATCTACAGTCAACTTCACAATCCACCATTCGCCATTCACTCTGTCCTGACAAAAGAATACCGGAAAGATCGATTGGATCTCTCATTAATTACCGACTTCATATTACAACTACAACGACACTCATGCATCTATCTACGAGTACGCATTTCATCCTTGGCTTACTCGACAATTCCTTCCTTCCGTCATCCTTTCTTCCTTGCTCATTCACTCACCGTACTAAAATCAACCCTGCATGCACAAGTACACAAGTACACAAGTGCATGTAAAATATATTGCTCGAGCTTCTCCTTAGAATTATTATTATTATACTTATACATACACACACAATGGCCATTTGCTTTCTCTCTAAATTCTAAACTACAACTACACATGTACAGTACTTTCTACCCTTTCCTCACTCCTCATGCACTTGTTCCACCAACTCTTGATTCTTGATTCATTCTTCCTCATTTTCAAAATAAAATCCATAACCAACTGCCATCCTCTCCTCTTTCTACTCTACTCTGCTCTGCTCAATTCAACCGTCCCTTCATGTGTGCATATATTCAGGATTCAGTGTTCAGGCTGATGAATAAAACCGAAAAGAGAAAGAGAGCGAGGCAGAGTCAAGTACCCGCATTATTTTCTTCCAGTTTCATTCTCCTCCATGAATATGAATACGAATTTGCGTAATAACTAACATCTAAATCTACATGGATTACTATTATTATTCTTTCACATCAAACTACTCAAAACTCAATACGAAACTTGGTTAAAATAAAAACCGTTCCACATTCATAATTTTCCATCCACCGATAAAAATTATTATTATTTATTATTATGAAAAGATGTGAGTATTCCGAAAGTATGAACAAAATTGATTCACAAAGAATGGTAAGTACGAAATTTAATTAAAAGTACTATTTGATTCTTCATACTTGATAAAGAGAAAGCAAAGTAAAAGGCTCATTAACAACTAAAAATCTAGTGGGATTTTTCTACAACTTTTTTATTTTAAATTTAAACTACGAGTAACTAGCCAAGTGCAGCAATTTAAAAAAAATGGTACTATATTTTAATTTCCAGTTTCAAGCTTTTTTAAATAAAATGTACTACAAACTACAAATTATAAAATACAATGTAACTACTAACAATCGATTACAACAACCCAACAAATAATCAATCAATTACTGAATCCCTGTTTGAGGTGGATGATATTGGTCATGTCTGTATTTGAGCTGGAGCACGGATTCATTCCAAGATGAATGTGACAACAGACAAGAGACAAGAGAGGAGAAGAGGACATGAGACATGAGCAGGACACAAGACACAGGAGAATTTTCTAATCAGATCAGATAAAGAGCAGTCAAGTGTGTGTGTGGAATGTGTAACGTGGCATGAGGGAAATGAAGGAAGAAGACGAACCACGTCTCTGGTTCCTTCTTCCTGTCACCGTAAGACAATAATGATTTTATCCTCTCTTTATTTCTTGTTGGTTGACTGGCGGAGACGAGGGACAAGGAAAAATCTATTTATTCCATTTTGCCACAAGAAAAACTCAAGTACAGGTTTCCTGGTTCCCTTTGCAGTTCTCAACTTGTTTCCCTCATCCAAACAAAAAGAGAGAAACGAGAAACATATCCTGAGGAAACAATTCACAACCACATAAAATCTCTGATGGATACTTTCAATCTAAAGAGAACCAACGTATTTTAGATTCTACAGTTTAGATTTCGGATCGGAGACTCGAGACAGAACAAATATCTGAATGTCTACACAAGGCAAGAAATGGGGAAAATAAGAGTGTGTGTAAACAAATAGAGAGGAGAGTGAAAGAGACGTGATGTGACGGCGACGGGAATGGTGATGGTGGGACAAGAGACAAGAGAAAGAGGATCGAGGAACAAGTGAAGCAGTCAAGTGAGAGACAATCCAGAAAAAAGAGGATAGAGGACGGACGACGAACCAGAAGAAGAACACACAAAGAGGACAATCACCGGACAATCCGTTTTGCTCTCCACCCGTGAGAATCGTTTTCTCATCACTTTTACGCTCCTCTGAACCACCAATTGTTTGTCCACACTCCTCCGTCTCCTTTCCAGCGTCTATAGAGAACGACAAACTAAACACTTACAATGTACATTGTACATTCTATCTATTTACGATGATCCGGGGGAAGAATTCGTCTGAAAACCGCTTTTCTCTTCCCATGATCCGTTTACTTGAATTTAAACGAATGAAATCCGCGCATTGGATCGGATCGGATCAATGAAATTCAGTACAAGTACATAATAATAATAATACACACTCTTAAATCCCACTCCCATCTCATTCCATTCCACACATTATAAGTTGACACGAGGAAACAAAGGGAAATGGAAAATGAAAAGAAATTCAAGGGCAAGAAATGTGCACATGAACTGGATTTACATTCTACATTTGAAACAAAATCTAAATCATTCCAAATTGCAATAATACTTATTACTTATCCTCTTAATAAAAAATGTGGATTTGATGAAAAACTCGTATTATTTTCCTTATGCTGTATATTTGCACATGCATAATTAATAATTATACTGCTTGTAGTATCTGAAATAGTTTTTTTTCTGTAGGTCACTCGCCAATGCAGCAACTGAAAACTGAATGCTCAATGCTCCAGTCAAACAAATTCAACTTAAATATAACTTTTTGTAGCTGAGTAATAAAATATAATTATTTTATTACTATTTACTATTTACATCGCCCCTTCTTGTTCTCTTTAATTCTGAACTCCATGAGGAAAGTCGGCATGAATAATCGTAACTCGTAATATAAATAAACTAGTAAATAATTGTTAAGACCTTTATCAAAAATCAAAATGGTTTAGCCATAAAAATGTTTACTTTTGATTATTTAATATTTAATATGCATGCAGATTCCAAGTCAAGAAATTAATATGAATCCAACAAACATAATCATAATCTAAACGAGAAAATCTTTGGTCTTACCAAAGAACAAGAACGTGTTCATTTCTGTATGCATTTCGGTTCGGGTTTGAGTTTTGAGTTTTCGGCAACTTCAACCGGTCCAAAAATGTTTCAACTATGCATTTGAGGATGAAAGCCTTGATGAAGTATGATTTACTTTTGCATGTATATTTTTTACTACAACTACAACTAGTATAACTAAAGAATAATAAATAATAAAGAAAGCAAGAGCCTGCATAAGACATCCCGGTGTGGTGCAATGTCAACGAAAATGAATCCATTTCTAAATTCAAGTCCATAGAAAAATCGTCACTTACCTGCAACAAACAATAAAAAAACAAAATTCGGATTAGATTAAAACCTCATAAAAATATACTTCATTAATGAAACATAATTTATTATAAAAACACAATTCGCATGTACAATGTACAATTTATCTTCAGTTTAAATTTTGAATCCATTTTAAAATTTGTTGTTCAAAGTTCAATATTCAACATCAAGAAAACACGATTCTTTATTCTCTATCATCATCTACCAATTTAATAAAAATTGTTGAAAACTCGTTTTAATTTTTAATGTGTTGTCATTTGTCAAACTAAAAAAAATGGATTGGATCAGATCATTTCACATTTCAAGTTGACATGAAATGTAATTTGTTATTTGTTAACTTTCTCCCTCAAGTTTTCATGTTTTCATCTTGTCAATTTTTCTCATCCTATTGTACAAATAAATATAAAAATACTTGCCAAAAGTCCCTCTGTGAACTGTTTTTATATGTTTCAGTTTAGATGTTTTATATTAAATTAAATGTCCTCATCATCATGATCAAAGTGAACAAAAAAAAGAGGAGTAACTTTGGAGGAAAAAAAGCAGTTGTTGAGAGTTGAGAGAGGAAAGGGAGAAGAAAAATGAAGAGATGAAAAAAAGTTTGAGCAAACAATTTTTTCCCCTAAAAACTTTCTCATCGCCGTCGTTGTCATCACTGTGATGATGATGATGATGATGATGATGATCAAAGTCATGCTTCATCCTACATGTTTCCGTAATCTTTAAGTGTCTACCAAAGTACAGCACATCAGGAGACAAATTGTTTCGAGTTTGTAGTCTCTAGAAACTAGACTCGAGTTGAAAACTCAAACCAGATAAAAAATGACAATCCACATCATCATCCATGTTCCATCTTTCCATGTTCATAATCTCAATAAAAACACTACGTTATGACACTTTGTTTTATTACATCCCAACTCCAAAACTCAAAAAGAGTATCGTAGGAGCAAACTCCACACTCCACACTCCACACACTTTTAGAAATACAACAACAACACGAGAGAGATGAGAGAAAGTCAAAGTATAATCAAACACAAAAATTACTTTAAAAAAAAAGAAGCTACTCTCTCAATTCTCAATACACTCAACTCTCTTAAATGTAAAGGAAGAAGAAAAAATTCTGTATTCTCTATTTTCAAGGTATAGAAAATAGAAAAGTTATAAGGAAAAAAAACTTCATTTATCCTTTATTTCAGTCTGCATGTATAATGTATAATTTATCTATCAATATTTACACAATATGCAGAATATAACAAAAATCTTAAATTTACTATTGTACAAGCAAAAACAAGCTATTAATTGTTGTACTATAGTTTATAGTTTATAGCATATGTATTTTGATGTACATTGTACATATTGTCGGACTTGAGTTGGAGTAAAAAGAAAGCGGCGGCTTGATTTACATATAAATACAACACCCGGTACAAAAGAGCACAAGTGACGCGAAAGAGAGAGAGAGAGAGAGGACAAAAAGGGAAGTTGAGATCAAAGTGTTTACAATTAAGCACCTTGCAAAGACTATGTACATTTGTCCCTGTACAGTAATTTTCATCTCGACTGCGCCCTCAGTCACTCGTCCTCCGCACTCCTGTCGCTCTCCTTCACTTTCTCTAGTCTAAACACTGTGTTTTGTATTTTGTATTTGTATTACCACCCTCATTACGATCATTATTATGACAAACACTCTTTTCTCTTTACAATGCACACGTCATGGGTTTCAAAGGAAGCAGAGAGCAGGAATAACGTTTATTCAGCACAATTCACAATCCTTTGAAGTTGTATTTATGTTTCCATCCAGCCATTTACAATTTACAATTTATCCAGATGTACATTCTAAATTCTACATTCTACATTCAGACAGACATCAACTATCAACTACCTTTGTTTTCCCCATTGATCTTTCGTGTCGCATGTATGGATATTTGTGACCTGTCTCTGAAATTCTCTGCTCGGCCCAACTTCATTTCATCATTTATTCAACTTGTTTTACTCGTGTGTTTTCACTGTTTCTCTCTTTCTCTATCTTTATTTTACGTTTTATGTTTTACGTCCAACTGGATTCTCTAAAGAGAAATTTGCTAATGATAATTAAATTAAATTTTACACGCGTGTACAGTCCAATGAATTTAGAAAATCCAACACATGTGAATCCATTGCCTGTCAACAGTCTGAACTATACGTGTATGAATTCCTGTGGAATGTAAACAGACTTGAAAAGTTCAAGGAAAATTACCAACCAAAAACAACAAAAATAAACAATTATTATTATTATTATTATCGTATTAATTCAATGAAAAAAGGAAAAGGTTAAAGGGATTTCAAATTGTCAAAGAAAGAACATTCTTTGACTAAAATTAACCTTGTGAATCTACACAATATTTCCTAAAATCTTGAATTTTTCTCACAGTCATGAGCCAGGTTTAAACAGAAAAAAGAAATACCCAAAACTGAATAATACAAGTAAAAATATTAGTGATTTCTTCAAGAAAAATGATAATTTTTAACCCGCTCACCAAAGAAAAAACTAAGAAAAAAGGTAGAATAAAACTACCTTCATATATTATTTTACATTGAGAGAATTTCAAAGTACAAAGTACTGTATTCATTCACCGTTCATTATTCGTCGTACATACATATTTTTATTTTAGATTCGGATTCGGATTCTTCATCCTCATTTATTCCTTTCTTAGGAATCTATTGAATTTTCCTCCCTTTTTCTTTTTTATTATTTTTATTTTATTCGATTCCACTTATTATTTCGAGGTTGAGCGAACTCTTTCCTTCCTCCTTTTTCTTTTCAATTTTCAATTCTCAATTCTCAATACTTGATCCATTCAACTACTTTTCTTACGTTTCTGTCTTTTTGCTTGCCCTTGCCTTGTGTATGAATTTAGGAGGAAAAAAATAAGATTCCGAGCCGAAACCAAAAATTTAATCCAATTCAAATACTTTTTTTTAATTTCATTCCCCATTCGACAGATGACAAAATGAAAAAAACGAAAGATTTACCCTTTCTCCCAGATTCAACATTTTTATTTTATATTTTTATCCCCAAAATACATGATAATTTCATACAATAGTAAAAATAATAAGATAACCGCCTTCTTTTTATGCTTTATTATTATATCAGCATTCTACACTCAACACTGTACGTTCAACCTGTAAAACCCGTAAAAAAGTCTCAGAGGACTTAAATGTGTAAACACACGTGTATGTATGCATGTCTTTAAAATCCAAAGTGTAGTGGTAATAAAAATATCATTAATGTGTACAGTGTACAATGTGCAGGGGCATTTAAAGATGAATGGGTGGATTTGTCTTTAGTCTTTACAACGACAAATTACGCACTATGCTCCACGCACATGTGAATTTTTCTACACCTCGCTGTTCCAAATGGTACATTCCATTTACATGTGTGTGGTTAGTATATTACATTCCTTGTACATTTCTCGGTCCCTAACCCATTTCTTTCTTTCCCGAAGCTCTCATCACGAGTGTATACTATATATTTTGTTTTTTGTTATACTCTTTATATGTAGTACGCGGGCGGAACTGAGGATGAAGAAGAGACGAAAGAGGAACGTTTAAAAGTTGAACTACAACAAGAGTAAGAACGAGAAGATGAACAGCATCATCATCATTCTTCTTCCACCGGATGAGAGTCGCATTACATTTCATCCCAACGGAGAGAAGGTCCAAGTGCACAAAATAATAATAATAATAATAATAACTGTGCATATAAAATGGAAGAGCTCAAATCCAAATCCAAATCCAAATTTTAAGCCAATACTCTCTCATCTTTTCTATTTAGTCTGCCTTCCGTCCACAACCCATTACATTACATTACGTAGCATTACACTGGATTGGATTGGGTTGGATTGGACTGGTTGGATGACAACCCTATCCTTTTCTTTCTTTCTTTCTCTTTCTCTTTTTTCTTTCCTGTCTGCCCAAGTGAACCAATTCATTCACAATTAAATCATGGAGAATATATGTGGACAATTCACTCTTTCATTCGCTCATTCAGAAGCTACAAGAGCGGAGAGGAGGATAAGTAGGGAGTTTGAGTTTGGAGATTCAAGTGGAGTGGGAGATGGAGATGGACTAGCTTCTTCTTCCTCCTTTACTTTTACATTATACATTAGTTTTGTCTGTACAAAATGTAAAAGTAAAAAAAAGAGAACCCCAATTCAAAATTCTCTTGGGCTCTTCAAAACTCACTTGATTATGTATTATGTATTATGTAATGTAGAATGTAGAATGCTGAGTGTGTACATTGTACATTGTACATGGGAGGAGCAGTAATTGCTCAACTGCGTACATGTTATATGTACGAATAAAATGAATTGAGTAGAGTAGAGAGACGACTGCACAGTACAAACTACAAACTACACACAAGTAAAGTACTTTATATCAACTTGATATACCATTTCATTCACTTGTAATTTGTAAGAGATGCTCTTATAAATGAAAATTCATTTTTGTTTGGAATTCCGAGTCTCATGTACCATATATTTCTCCTCCTCCTTCCCTTTCTTTTTCCCTTACATAGTCATTTTCTTTATTGTATTAGCCATTCTTGAGTTTTGGAATAATTCCTTTTCAATAGTTGGATAGTTTCCATGAGGTAAATATAATATAATATAATATGATGTGATATGATGAGAAGAGAAGAAAAGAGAAGAAAGACGGAAGACATGATAAATTAAAATCAAACCCACACTTTAATCATCATTCTCATCCTCCTTTTTCTAAATCTCTTACACACAATTATAAAAACACTCCCTCGTATCTATCGCACATTATTATTATTATTATTATTTTTCTTGTCCAGTTCAATTAATTTCTCGGGGATTAAAATAATAATAAATAAGAAACTAGAAGAATGTTTTTCAAAGACAAAACATTATGTAAAATACTATTAAAGTGAGGGATTGTGTACATTGTCAATCTAAAGTGTACAAATAGTACAACTGTGATTTCTTGAGCCTTTTCTCCAATGAAAAGTCATTCATCATGAACAATAAAGATGGTTTAACATCTCACTCACCCACTTAATACATTATGGATCTTTCTCTGTCTCTGTTCTCCCGAATAAAACATACAGCACACAACACACCATCCCCTCGTCCCGCTAATGATTAATTTCTTTCAATATAAAAATAATCACTTACGTGTACATTGTACAATACATCACAAATAACAAATCCCTCCTCTCCGTATTATTCCATCATAAATCAAATCTACATGTCATTTCGTATCCTGCTTGTCTTCATCAACTGTATCATAGATCATGTAATATAAAATATAAAATACACCGGCAGTCTCCACTCTTCTCTATTCTTGTCCATACTCCATACTCCATACTTGACCATACAAAGTATAAAGTATAAATGTATCCACATGAACAGTCAACAATGTCTCGAGTCTCGAGTCTTTAGTCTTGAGTCTTGAGGACTTAATCATTATGTCAGAATAAATATTAACTCGGACCTAACCCCACAACCAGAATCATCTTGATCATTTCATCATTTACTCCCCAGAGAAAGGATTATCTGAATTCAAAGGCATCAGGTTACTCTAAATTGATGAGACACATGATACACCATAAACCATACAATGTAGACACGGAAGTCTGTATAAGAACAAATATCCATCTATGTACAAGAAAAACTACAGCAAATGTAAGGAAGGAATGAAGGAATAAGGAGAAAAAAACGACTACACGGTTCAATAGTCCCCAGAAAAATATATAATAGAATATAATAGATTTTTATTTCCAGATAAATAATAATAACACGTTCATTCAAGAACATAAGCGGTGTGATAAGCGATAAGCGACGAGAGGAAGGGTATACATTATACATTATTCAGTGTACAATGTACAAGAACAAGAAGAACCTCTACCACCAACACACAACACACACACCGATAATTTTTATTGGTTCAAGTTGAACGGGTTGAAACGGTACTATTTACTACTAGTAGTAGTAGTATTTGTGCTTATTGAAATTGAGTAATCACGTTCCATATGTAATGTGTAATGTGTACTGATTAGATGATATACAATACACAATACATAATGAAGAGTGCAGAGACGTACGTATTATATATTACGGACATTATGTCACATAAATACTAGCTAAATGTGTAGATATATTCCTTTGCTCTGCTTTCCCCCTCCAACTATTTCCTGTTCCGCCCTCATCATCATCGAGTGGAGAGTGGAGAGAGTAAAATAGAGCCGAAGGTACAGAACAGACTGTTTATCATAAATACCAGTTCCACTGTTATTACTCGCATTATATCATAATTGAATTTTACATGTGTGTAAAAGTCCTCCTTCATTCATTCATCCTCTTTCTTTCCCTTTGAAATTTGTCCAAGTTGGAGCGGGCTGTTAGCTGTTACACATGCACAATGTACAATGTACAATGCACAGTGTACTATAGTATTGAGTGTTGAGTATTGGGTGATCAATTTACAAGGCAATATGGATCGGAATCAGACTTTAATAAGTCAATGAATTAGCACACAATACCCACTTGTTTTTTCATATGTATAATTCTGTACCGTAAAATGTAAAAAGGACCCTCTAGACAGTCACATGCATAATTTACCACATGTACAAGAACAAGTCTTCATATACACTGTGCTGTATTTTGAGATTGTAGTTTAGAGTACTGTCTAATGCATAATACATAGTACATATTTAAAAAGAGTACAGTGGAGTTGGAGTTTGGAGATGGTTGAAATGTGATAAGAATTTCAAATGAAAATATCAACTCTACAGTCATAAATAAATACACTTGCGCTCACTCCAACCTACAACTTTTATTTATACATGTTTATTTGTACGTATAATTATTATTTATATGGAATGAGATTATGCATGCTCATCATGTTCATGTATCATGATGATGATGATGATGTAGTCACTTGGAGTTGTATGATATGATATTTGTGTAGTTGCACTTGGGCTTGTGCTTGTGCTCCGTGTTCAGTAATCAAGACAAAATTATTGAGTGACACGAAGTGAGTGAGTTGAGAAAATGACGCTGTTTTACCTACATGCATGCAGTATGAAGGGTTAGGTGTGCTGCGTTTGATATGTGGATGGTACAGTGTTACAGTGTTATGTGCAGGTGTGTGTAATTAAGTAGTGTGAGTGTGGGCACGTAAAAACTGACTTGACTTAAATGATTCCTTATATTATTATCATCATTATCATCATCGTTATTACAACTACCACCACTCTCCATTTATTATTACTCACTAACACAACACTAGAGAACTAGAGAAGGAACCAACCTCTCTCAAAACTCAAAAAGAAGAGGAATATATCAAAACATATTACATTTTGCACGTACACATTCAGTCTGTAAAGAAGAAAACTATAGAAACTATAGAAACTTGAGAGAAAAGAGAGAGGATATAATATTAGGCAAAAAAGGTAGTTTTTTTTGTGGATGGAGAAGAGGACTTTTGAGTTTTGAGTTTCGAGTGTTGTATGCATACTTCACTCCGTCCATAAATAACATTGGATTGCTAATATATCCCATTTAGTTGTAATGTACGTAAATCTATGAGTAAGAGAGACTCTCGTTCATTCATTCATTCATTTTCTCCCTGTTGAACAACCACATAAAGAAGAGATAATAGCCGATTATTTTGAATTAATGCTCTTGCTTTTGCTCTTTTCCTTGTAGTCATAGAGACACTGTACATTGTACATTGTACATATTATTATTGAACGAGCTCTGCTTATGCTCATACTTATGCTGAAACGTGTATCGCGTATCGCGTTCTTTTCTCTCTCTCTTTTTCTTTCCTTTTATTCCTTTCACCCTGTGTCATTCCTCATTCCTCATTTCTTTTCCCTTTTTATTCATTGCTCTCTTCATCTTTTTGTTCCTCATTACACGAGGAATATTTGTATATTATTATTATTATTATGACCATGTCATGTATTGTTTATACATTTACAATGGTAATATCTGTACTACAAAACTGCAAAATACAATGTATAGTTGTGTAGTGGGAAGTGGAAAAAACTTGGATTTTTTTAAATCCCTCATTCATTCATTCACTCATTACAATTTACCATTAGCATTTGTCCACGTTCTTCATGATTCATAATTCGAAATGTGTATTTTAATAATGCATCTAAATCATTCGTATTTCGGCGCTAAGTTCCTTTAAATCCACTACACATTGAATATCGAATAGAGTTATAAATTCCAAGCACAGTAAAAAGTAAGACAAAAAGAAAGAGGAATGTGTCTATTAAGTAATCATAAAAATATGATTAACACAAGTGCTTAATGGGTCAAAATATGGATGAGTGGATTGAATACATAAAACAATGCAGAGGAAACCAAACCATTACTTTGCAGTTTATGCAGACTTTTGTAGATTGTAGACTTTTGCCTATACATCTTTCAAATGGATCGTAATAGTTGAACAGAATTAGAATCAAATGCATGAGGCATGATATTATATTTACATGTGTAAACCTAGTTAGTCATTCATTCTCATTCTCATTCATTGATTCATCCAGGCGCTGAACATGAACATGAGGATGAACAGAGCTGCGTTCAAGTGTAATATGTTCTGAATCCTGAACACTGAACATTGAACATTGAACATGTTACTTGAAGTACGCGGCGCTCATCAAGATGCTCAAGATTAAAAATGCTAATGGTCCTCAAAAAATGATATCGGATGTACAATAGTTGGTTGTTGGTTGTAAATTGTAAAGGAGAAAGAGACACTTCATAAACTGACATATACAAACATAATAATAATAATAATACTAATACTAATAATAATGGTGACTGAGGATCATCATGATTTAAACGATGCAAATCAATGCAAAGTGGCGCCAGGTATACACTTACAACTAACTAGCCACAGCTAATATTAATATCTTGTGTATTCTCCATTCTACACGGAACAGGGAATAGATTTATTATTATTATTATTAATTTCCTATTCCTGAAGCTCATCTTCACTCTTCACTTGTGCACTGTTCACTGTTCATTCATTCATCCATCGGTGGTTATTAGTTATTAGTTTCCAGGAATACACTAATTATCCACTTCTTTCTCTTGTCTACACACAGTCAGTGTAGTTGCAATGAGAAATGAGTGTGACTAACTAAACAACTGTTCTGTGGAGAACAACGAGGAATAATAACCATCATCAGAACCATAGTGAATAATGAACATGAATACATTATACATTTTCATCGTCAGTCGGACTCGGAACTCGGACTCGGAGGACGCTCGACACTCGACAGTCTCCCGATCTTATGATCTTGTGTCTTGTGTACGGCATCACTCCGCACTCCTCATGCAAATATCCGTACATTCCACCGTGATAATTGAAATGGAGATTTTATTTTGCCACACTTCTTTATTTCTCTCCCTCCTCCTCCTTCTCGACTAGTCATTAGTTGTTAGTCGCTAGACAATGTGGTTATTTTCCATCCCATAAATAAAACACTTGTACATAATATAGACATATAATATGCATAATCATCTCAAGGCATCAAGCATCAAGAATCAAGACATAAGGTACAAAACACAAGACATGCTCCAGCATCTTTTCTCAACTCCTTCAAAATATTCACATTCATATTCCATAATCCATAATCCATAACACACTGAAGTGAACTGAACTTGTACTTGTCCGCAGTCCACAAATTGTTTTTTAAGGAGAACGTGCTCTCTTATCTTTTATCTTTTTAAAGGAAAAGTACTATAACAAAATATTATAATGATCAACACTTGTTACTTGTTCATACTAACTTTTAACTTCTCAGTAATAATAATGATAGTAATAATGGTAGAGTATTATAAAACAAAATACAAAATGTATATTCTTCAACAATACAATATTGAATACTCTTAAGGGAAAACCTGAGTACTCCAGCCATTCATCATCCTTGTCAATTGCAATTTATAATGGAGTCAACGGAATTCTCTCCCATTTAAATATTAGACAGCGTATTATGTAAAATTCAATATCGCCCCTCTCCACAGATTTTTCAAATTCACTTGATACTGTATTTGTACATTGTAAATTGTACTTAGGTTGTAAGTTGTAAATCGAGCGGGAGGGCGGGCGGGCACTACCATTTCATTTCATCAGAATAGACAGACACAAACAGAAAACAGACAGAACAGAGGCTGTTGGTGTCAAACTCTTCAAATATATAAAATACAAAATACAACAACAAACTTCCAGATCCCAGACCAATGAATAAATTCATAAAATTATCTCTTGAATATTTGTGGGTGGGGTTCTGTTTGTTTCTATCCATCTAAAATCTGATTCTGATTCTGAATGAAAGACAGAGTGAGCGAGCTGCCTGTCTCTCACATGAACATAAAAATCATATGAAACTCTCTTAAACCTTGTTTTTTTTACACATCTCATCGATACAGCATTAACATTAGTAATAGTATTGATGATGTTATCGGGCATCTTCGTCGTTACTTCTTGAATTTCTGCATAACATCTAAACTATAATAAAACCCGTGTGTGATGGCGTCATGGGGTAACACTTTTTCTAAGAGAAATGGCTATTACTCTGGCTAAGAGAAATGGCTATTACTCTGGCTAAGAGAAATGGCTATTACTCTGGCTAAGAGAAATGGCTATTACTCTGGCTAAGAGAAATGGCTATT
>JABASP010001812.1:0-25175 GCA_019776565.1 Sminthurinus signatus | reverse complement strand
AAAATGTAGATGCATTTAATGTGAAATGGGATACATAATATACATATAAATAAATATGACTTCCTTCTGCCTCCATAATTATTATCATGATCCATTCATTCATGATGCTTTTGTTCTTTTTTCTACATATTATAATTATTACTATTACTATTGAACTCACTGAAATACCGTGAGCCGTTTTTTCATGTAATTTCTTTTTCGTGTATCAAAGTGTGTGTGATATTTTTTATTTAGTATCTGTAAAAGTGTACGTATGACGAATGACGAGCCAAACAGCCTCAGACATACTCAAAATTCTAAGTCCAAGCAAGTTTTGCCGAGTTGCTTGTGTTGTTTTTTGGCTACTCTTTTTGGTAAACTTGAAACTATATAGACTATAGACAGAATATTTTGTTTAGACTTTAGACTATAATGTACAGTTTAAAGTATTGAGAGTTTCTCATTTATTTATTTCGTCGCCTTCGTTCTTTTTCATTTTTGGGTGCGTCTTCTAGCTGGCCCAGTAATGTTCAACTTTTCACTTTTGCAAGCTTTTGTGCATTCAAAAATCTAAAGTCTTTCTAAAGTGTTTCGTCTCTTCCCTTTCCTTCTCTTTTAATCAATTTTTACAAGTTAAACGGGTGATGTATGAAACTTGATTTTAAAAGTTTGGCACTTGTCATACAAGGTAAATTTTTTCATAGTTATCATGATCATAACGCTGGCAGTACATACAAAGACAAAAGTATATAGAAGAGTACATAAAAACTCACATAGTGCTTTATGGTGTAGATCTGTAGTATGTAGTAATGTAGTATGTATGACGGGAGTAAATAGAATTTCGAATTTATTATACTATATAGATAATAGATAACTTTTCTTTCTTCACATCTTAATTGAAATCAAAAAGAATGCCAATACTCAGTATATTGAATGATAGATTATCAAAATTGAAACGAAGGATCGCAATTTTCAGGAACCTCCCCGATTGTCTTTAAATACGAGCGTTCTTCAAAGTCTTTGTACACACACAGTCACACACAGTCTTTACAGAGAGAACAATTAATTATGTGGGATGGATACAGATATACTATACTATATATATGAAATACACTATTTTAAATTATCAATGGAAAAAATTTCTTCTAAACATTTCAGTGTCCAATATTAAATAAAGGTAGTACTTGTAATTATTATTATTATTTAATCGATTTTTTCCGATATCAATCTTTGGGATTCTCAAGGAATAACTCTGAAAGTTAAGGTAGCTATAAGGATGTGCTAGATCAAAAAAAAGTAAGCGTCTCTATAGTCTACAATCTACAACTCTTTCACAAATCACCATGCGTTCTGTCTTATTATCAACAAAAACATTTCTAGCTGTTATTTATACACATACTACACGTGTAACCTTTCTTTTGTTTTCATTCATCAGTCCACTTGTACCAATAAAGTATTTTATACATATTATATATATATCATTCCTTCAAATGATGAAGGTTCCTAATTATATAATGAATTGAGATCGTTGACCATTCACCATTCACAGATCAAAAAAAAGGAGCAGGTTACTGCTGTTTTGTAGGCTGCACATTGGGATATGTGTGTAGTGTGTAGTGGCCAAAACATTTTTAATCGTATTAATTAATTTAGTTAAGAACCTAAGAAGGAGTAATTTAGTGAGTCCTTTATTTTTTACGTGTAGCCATGATTACATTCATTAGCAAGTAAAGACTGTAGACTGTAGAGTATGTATAGAGATAGAGAGGCTCTATAAAAAGCTAATTACAATCGCAGTGCAATGTGGAGTATGGAGTATGTAGCTCAGATCTGTGTTTATGAGTTATGGGTGGTTGAGATAAATAAAAACTAAAATGCATACAGGTAGAACATGAAAAATCCCAAAAATAGTAATGCACAAATGCTTTACTTTTTGTATTTCATACAGTGATTATGGAATATGGAATATGAACACAAAGTATGAAGTATAAAACATAAAACAAGAAATAGAAGTAAATGTGGAACATTGTTGAAATTCACGCTCAGTGGTGAAAATCCAAAATACCTTTTTATCTTAATTTTAATGCACAATGAAAGAATAACTTTATGAGAAAAAAAATGATAGAAATAATAGAAACTGTGATTGAAATAATTCGGCTTCGTTTTAAGTAATCTTTTGACTTTGTAAATTTTCTTGTAAGAACAATAATAATTATTGTTTATAGATTATAGATTCAAAATAAAGTAAAGTATAAAAATTCAACGTCAAAAATGTTCATTTGGATACTCACTACATCTCACAACAGTCTTAATTCAACAAAACAAAAAGTTTCGCCACTAGGGATGTTTGTAATCTAAAACTTACAAATATTATTATAACATAAATGTAGCAATTATATAATATACTATGTGTATAGTGTATAGTGTGTAGCATTTCTCAAAGTTGGTAGTATAGCACGGTACACGGTATGTGAACAATATGAACAAATGATGAGCAAATGTTATTTTTTTTATCAACATAAAACATAGAAAATAAGAGGTTTATTACAAAAGTATATAGTTTGTAAGTAGTTTGTTGGAGGCGTCTGCAGTGCAGTGAGATTGCCCGTGTGATGTGATGTCAATCGAAGGGCATTCTCCTCAACATTTGTTTTATATCATCACTTGCCACCGCTATCGTCCATATCAAACAAACGTACATACTACATACCCTCATGCAATGCACAGTACAATATACATGCATGAATATTAGCATTCTCATGCAGTTCTAGTGGGAACTATAATATAATATAGTTATACATGTATAGAAGTGAGTTTTTAACTTTTTTCGGATACGTTTACGAACAAGTAATTCAGAATGATGTATCTTCAGATATCAAGTTGAAACTTACACAAGAGCAGTACATACTACATACAGAGGTATATCATTTGGTGGTTTTCCATTTAGAATCCATTCTGAATGGTATAAAGTATAAAGTATAAATTACCAGTACATTAAGCTTACACTTAAAGGCTCAACAATGAAGGAGTATAGCTTCAAGCTCGTTTTAAAACATAAAACATAAGTACAGTATTGACCATTACTATTAGATTTTTTTATTATTGTTTTGGATTCAATGGTATATGAATGGGCTTGAATACAAGATGCATATTCTATATATATATATGTATGTGTATTTTATATTTTATGTGTATATGTACACTTGTGAAAGCTTGAATCATAGATATACCGGATGTACGGAAGGAAATGTGAATCCTATAGTACTATACTTGACTGAGTACTTTTCCTTGTATTTCCTCATTTTCAGTTTGCCTTTTTTACTTTACAGTGTAGTTTGTTGTTGTTGTTGCTGCTGTATGTAGCAGGAGTCACTGTACAATTGTATACTTATACACGCTCCTGTCTGCCAACAATTTGTCTATACAGACGAGTGAGTTGGAATGAGCTTATCGGCCTGTAAGTTACATGTTATACTTGTTGGCGAGATAGATAGAGGAGCTGATGCTGCAGCTGATGATGAGATGAGTACATTGTGCAGTGACTGTACACTGTACACTGTACACCATATTTCCAAGTTCACTGTTCAGCTTGAAGAGACTTTACTACAAGTTCATGTGTTATTTCCTTCACTCTACGTTTTTGCATGCTCCTCAGCGGTGTCATCATTTGTAATTGTAGTTGTACTTGTATTTTATATTATGCATGTACATGTATAATTTCGATAGAAATAATATGTACATACTACAGACTACACAACTCATGTAAAAGGTCAGTGTGCAATGCACGTTTACCCCAAGCTGACTGGCTTAGGGTTTCGTGTCTAGTCAAAAAAAAAATTCTTTGTAAGGACATTATATTATTGTACCTGACTATATGACATGACGAAGAACGACAGCTGTGCAAAAAAAAAGTGAGTGAGTGAGAAAAAACAATGAAAATGTAACGACCTATAGCTTGTTATAAATCATAAAAAGATTGGTAAGTTTTTTTCCCCTGTTTACATTCATACATACGTAAATATGTAGCTAGTGTGCGTATTCATTGTCAATGTAATTTTCTTATTGTTTCGACTGTTGTCAAACTACTTCCAGGAGTAAATGTCATTTAGATACAAACATAGATAGGTAGAAAGATAGATGGATAAATGTGCGTCATGCGTCATATTTTACAAGAGAATTTGCATACAAAGTGTTGAATGTTGGATATTGTACAACACAATTCATAGGAAGGGCATAAGCGTAAAGGAGTGAAAATTTGGGATTTACTCTTTGTTTTCTGCATAATATTAATCTCAATCCTTCTTCACGCCATCTCAGCACTCAAATTTATTTTCAAGATTATACAGTTTCCAACGGGTTCAAAAGTGAAAGCATTTGTAACGTGTATGTAAAAATTCAAATCTAAAATCAAAAGCTTTACTAACTTTTCTATCATTGATACAAAATATACATAATCTACACTACATAATACGGAACTATTGAAAATGTCTTAAAGCTCAAATCCTAATAAAAGGAAGAAAGAATGAAACAAATTCATGAAAATATAACTACTTTAGAGATTTGCAGTTTACAATGAGATAATAGATAATACATAGGACAAGAAATAGACAAAATAGCAAATTGACGTTGAAGAACACTGTATAAATTACCCATCCAAATTATATGCAGCCCCAAATTTGCATACACCTATGAAAACTTACGATACAGGGGATGAATCTGAAACCGAAACCTTAGTCTTGCATCTTGGTTTCAATTAAAAAATTGAATCCAACGGAAAATGGAAAATGGAATGTGTACGTTGTACGCTGTACGTTGTACGTGCTACGTGTAGCGCTATTTCTTAGAAGAGTATACGTTGAGAAATTCTTACATGATTCATACCTTGCACAGTTAGAATCAAAGATGTTCTTGTTGTTGTTTTTGAATTTTCATTATAATGGTCACTGTTGTTACTCTGCTTCTTTAGCTCCTGTTGTCTGGAAAAAGGATGAAGATGAATCGTGAATTTAGAACCAATTTCTATCTGATACTGATAATGGCAAGGATTCTCTCTCTTGCTGTTCATCTCTGACTAGACTGAAACTTATCTTTTTACTCCTCTCTCTCTCTCTCTTCTTTCTCCCAGTGTTGCTCATCTTGAGAAAAGAATGGAAAAGAAAAGAGGCGAATATAAATTACTTGGATAGTTCAAGTTCTGGGAATGAATAGCATTATTATTATTATTATTAGAAATTCGTGTCTGCGGAATACCTACACGCATACATACATACATACATACATACATAGATACATGGATAGATAAATGGATACTACCAAGTCACTTAGACATTTCACAACAGCAGTTTTCAACAAACTGCTACAAGATTTGTAATGAATACTAAATTTTCCGGGTATGTCTAAATAATGTAATACGTGTACGTTGTACGTCTATCCATTTAAAGGGAAAAATCAATCGTTTTCGTGCCTTGTACTTTTGCACCTTGTTTCAGTCTTCCTCGAAACAATTTAGTAAGAGGAATTGTTTATTGAGTGATAGAAATTGGACAAGCAGTCTTCTAAAACTGCACTTATGTAGACAAGTTACTTGATACTTGATACATGATGAAATGCTTGATGCTTGACTGTTATTTCTACAGTTTCTAAAGAGGGCTTTCAAATTTCAAACGGAGGTGTTTTCAAACATATGTATTTTGTATTTTGATTGAAGATGTACAATGTACAATGTACATTGAGCATAAAGAGAGAGAGAGTGGCAAAGTGGTTTGTTATAAATTTCTTAAAGCTCCAGATCTGTCCAAAGTCCTAAGGTTAATCATTCAACCATGCTTGGAATAATAATGACATTGTTCATTATTTAATTGAAGAATGGGTTGAAGAAAACATGTATGTATTATAGAAAAGTTTATAAATAATGAAGATTGCCCTTGATTGATCTCATAGGGTTGAAATTTAAGTTGTAGGAAGTATTCTTTTTGTCTACCAAACATAATATACATGAGAATAAAACCGGATTTTTTTTTGATAAATTAGCAATTTGGTAGTCTTCAAACGTAAGTAATCTACCATGGATCAACGTTCAATGTGGCAATGAATTTGAAACCTCAAAAGTACAAGAAGCAGACATTTGATATTTGTTAGTGGTACTGAACCTGACTTTTTGGTTTTCTCTTTGGTTTGTGCTTGTAAATTACAATCCGTCAAATCTTACACGTATATGTATAATGTATATGTTGTAGGTTCTGAATTCTGTGGTACAAGCGGGGAATGTATAGGAAATATGGTTCGCTCAAAAGTCAGTAGTCAGTAGTAGTGTACATTGTTCATTTCCATATGTATAATATTTTGTACTCAATAATATGTATTACATGGAATTTTGAAGATTCAAAAGGATGTTTCAAGAGGAATCTGTAGTATTCTCATTTCTCATTATTTATAGCAGAGTTGCCTGTCAAAGTTTAAAAATTTAAAAACGTCCTGTGCAGCTTTTCATCCAGTTTTTGTACATCCATACATAACGGCTTCAACTAATTAATTCTGCAGTCTCACTTCTTTCTTTGTACTTTATATACTGTGGTTTGACCCAAGAAACCCAGGAAAAAGTTTCTTTATGCATGTGTATGTAAGCATTAAGCATGTATGAGGGAAATGTTAATTGCACTACAAGAGTTTGATATAATATTATTATACTCTGAGTAAATTCATAGCTCAATTTTACTGTACATTGTACATGTATAAAGTATAAAGTATGAATTGTGCACAAATCATGACCCAAGTCAAAATTGTGTCTTGAGAGTCTTGACTTGATTTATACGCTGCATTAAAATATTTTTTTTTTTGTCATTTTTAGTGTTTTGTACTAATTGGAGAATTGATGTTGAATTTTATGATCCATTTGCTTCATGCTTTCATAGAATTTCACATGGTTTCGTAAAAAGTGAAAAGAGAAAAAAATATAAGATGGTATAATATTAATTCATGTAAAATGGTATTGCTGAACTTATTTATTTACATTACAAGGATTGTAAAACATATCGTGTTATGCATTATTTATGACAAATCAAAATAAAGTCGGAATCTTTTTAAATTAGGTAAATGTAATGATAAAGTACGATACAAATGTAATATCCCTGTTGTCCTTTTATTTTCAAGAGTCAAAACTAATAAGTAATAAATCTTGAGATTTTTCCCTCTTCTCTCAGTATTCAAATGAAAGTAAAGTGAATGAGAGGCCAGAGACGAGACGAGAGACGAGTATATGAGTAATGAGAAATGAGTAATGAATGATTAATAAATGTGTTTGTTAGATGAACATTGAACATTGTACGTAGGTAAATGGAAACCAATTTTTATTATCTTGTGATTTCAAAATTTCAAGTGGTTGCTTATAATATAACAAGTTGATGATAAAATGCGCAACTTTTACTCCTTCTTCCTACATTTTACATTTTGCATGTTATGCGTGCACGAAATATGCAAAATAAAAGCAAATATGTACATGTAAACTTTGAAAAGTACAAGAAGATGACTTTTATTATAAATCGGCATAAAAATTAATATGCTCAATTTATTCATAGTATAAAAATATGCACGGTATTTCATTTATGGTTTTTTATTATTCCTAAATGAGTTTTGCTACAGATGAATTCACCATTCACCGTAAATAAAAAGAGAGAGAAGGAATATGCTAATGACGAATGATGAATGCTCAAAACTACAGACTTGTGATTACATTATACAAATTTATCGCTAATAATAACACGAGGAGCAGCACGACTCTTCTGCAAGCTTCCATTAAGTTTGTGTTTGATCAAATCTATAAGTGATCAATAATAATAATAATAATAAGTATGCAGATTATAGATACACAAATTTAAATGTACTAAAAAGTGAAGATGGATACAAGTTTTTAGTGTAAATGCCAGCCATTAGGCCTGTACTGTGTTAAATTTAAAATGAATTGACAATAAAAGTAAGACGGTACATAATCTCTAAACAAAAAAAAACAATCTTAAACTGGAAGTTGGTAGACGGTAGACGGTCAGTGGAAAGACAGACAGATAGACAGGGAGAGTAAATCTGCGACTACATGTTACATGTGCATCTTCAATCCACAGTACACTGTACACTGTGCACCAATATACACACTAGTGTTATTGCAATAATCAGGTTTTTGTTGTTATTTATGAGCTATGAGTATAGACACGATATGTATTAAAATACCGCTGTGTTTATCTCTACTTAAATATGCACCACGGACAATGAAGCATATTCTAATATTATTATTATTAATATGAAATGTAATGTTTATTCCTTTTAAATTTTTTATCATGATGGTGCAGTTGGTCTCAGTTTCACTTGGTGGTCATAGATCATTTGAAGCTTCACTGTACAAAACTAGCCAGCCAGCCATTCCACACCAATTCTCATACAATTTTCCATGTATGTACAATGTACATCTGTGATATAGCTTATAGCTTATAAAATAACAATACTGGTGACGTTGTTTTCCTACATTAAATATGTATGAGACCAGTCTGTGATAATAAAAGATACTGAATTTACTTTCTTTATATAGTCTATCAGAGTATAGACTATGGTCTCCATTTTATCTTCAATCTTTAAACTCACTCCTCCTCTCTATTGTTTTGACTTGAGAATTTGAAAATTGTCAAGATAATTTGAATTTTTTTAAGCCTATTTAGAAGATGCTGCGCAAAATAATTATTTTAAGTTTTTGATCATGAGGAACGAGCAATGAGAGGAGCCATTAGCTAAGCATTGAGCATTGAGTATAAGTTCAAAAGGTTAGTCAACAATAATTAAAATGAAGTGGTGAGGAAAGCCTGGTAAAAAAGAAGCGACATGGGAGGTATATTGTTTTGTGTTTTTTTTCGAGTAAAAAAAGGGAAAAACTTGGAAAGATCCCATATTTAATATTTTTCATGCTTTCCACGCTCAGCGTTAATTTCTTTAGAGATTTTTTTCATTAAACTGCATAATTTGTATGAGATGACGATCCTAGATACTAGAAAGGAGACAGTAAAGGATCTGGGATCTAATCTACATAGAAATTAGCTGTGTTGCTTGTATCACGCGTACACGTTTATAAATTATGAATACAAAATATGAATAATATAGTGATTTTAGTGGAAGAAAAGCACTTGTATAAACTGTAAACTGTACATAAAAAGAATAAGCTATAGGGTAGCTATAGGGACAAGGCTATTTTCAGAACTTTCATCACCATGTTAATCATACTAAATAAAATAAAATACAAAACAGGTTATTTTGAAAACCATCTTTTTGTTTCATTAGTATTACTTATTACTCTTACTCGTTTGCAAAAGACACGAAACGAAAAAACAAGACGTTGCCTGCTCAATGTCATCCTAAAATGCACAAAAAAGGGAAAATAACAAAGATAATAATGAGAAGTTTTATAGATCTCCAGAATGAGATTGTAAAAATCAGGATAAGGAAACATTTTCTTCTTTAAACTTTGGAGTATGCACAGTAGACAGATCATAGAGTTCTTTTGTCATTTTCAAGTCTGATTTGTTTAGCTTATCACAAATGAGCAAACTACACCATTGCAATCCACCATTTTTTTTTTTTGAAATTGGCAACTTTTAGTTTTTCTTTTGTAAATTCTATCATAATAAGAGGAACAAAATTTAATTATTATGCATACATAGCATAGAATTAGAGCAAAAGATACATGCACTCGAAGGTTTGGGTTTTTAGTTGAATTGGAGGTTTATAAACTTTTCTATTTTGGTAACTGATATTCAGCATATTTTATGTACATCATCTATAGAAAGTTTCTTTTTGTTGTTTTTAATGTGCATACATTTGAATGGCAGTTTTGTGAAAGAAAGTCGGAATTGAAAATATGAGAGTTTTTTTCCCAGCCTTTTGTATCCAACGTCTCCACTAGATTGTCCCTATTGTATATTATATTATATTCTTCTGTTATATGATATGCTTGTCTATCATTTCATTCTGACTTATATGTAGATTGACGTATAAGATGTGTGTGAATGAAATGTTCCATTATCGTTTTTCAGTAAAAAAAAAACTCTTCACTTTTTACCGTTTGCATTTTGAAGTATGAAGAATGTGATGCAAAAGGTTTAGTTAATAGTTTGGCACTTCTCAAGAAGAAGGCACAGGGGAAAAAACTCTTTTTACATATTATTTTGAGTTTTTGATTTATGCAGATTTAAGATATGTACATCCAATTTACACTGTACACTACAAACATTTCTACATTATTAATGTGCTGTTTGATAATGTTAAATGTTAATGTGTCAGTTTTATTAGTAAGTTTTTTAATCGTGGGTTTAATCCATCCCCTTTGATTTCATTTTTAAAAGAAATGTCTTACAGTTCTTTTGAAATTTTAATTGGCAACAACGAAGAAACCACAGTAGTCAGTAGTATTCTATTCGTAGTTTTAAAAATGTTCATATTTCAAAGACGATTCCCTTACATCTCAAATCTCACAACTTGCAATTTAAACGAATAGCTTGTTTGTTTGTGGGATGTAATTTTATCCAAACCAAAAACCAATATGTACAATGTATATAATATGGTACATGGTGTTATTTTGCAGTTTTTTCCGTGTCATATGATATCGTAATGAAGTTATTGTTGTGTGTCGTCTACCGTACATACATAAGTCGTCATTTTTCTTTGATATTTGATGATTTTCTATACTTTGAATGCATGCAGAATACAGTGTGTTTTAATTCAAGTTATTTTTGTAAGGAACTCTTTTATTCAAAATTCAAACGTTGTCACCGCGTAATATCTTTATCTTCATGTGGTCTCCGACAGCTTATTTCTTATTTTATTAACTGAAGGCTCCACTGTATTGAGTTTTGTACTTCTGCCTTCTGTTCACTGGTACATATACTGTATATTATATATCTGATATCTGTTGATAGATTTCAACCTCATGAATAGAGAAGATTTTAAAATCAACACGACGACAGGATAAAACCAAGGAATGAATTGATCCTCTTTGATATTATTTATGTGAGAAGAGTTTTTGTCACCACTCAATTGGTTTGTGTTTGTAGATGCAGCATATTACATATATTATATCCTATAACTATACAGAATACAGAGTGAATTTGTCATGGTTTAACTCTGCACCGCGTGATTTGATTTCTAACTTTAGGATATTCTAATATCTTGTGTAAAAAAAAGAGAAACATGTATATTTTTTAATGAGTGAAAATGTAGGGTTGTATGTACAAAAGGATGCAAAATAGAAAAGGAAAAAAATATGTTTGATGCTCTTCCTCTCTCTCTCTCTCTCCATCTGTTTCAATCTTTTCCAAATCTGTATTTAAATATGTACATGTTGGTGTTTGTTTTCCTGTTGATTCTTTTGAAGATTTTTTCTATAAGAGGGTTGAGTGACAGGACAACAAAGAAAGCAAGTTGAAATTCAATCTGAGGATTTTGTTATTTTGTTCTAACGTGAGTGGGAGGTTAAGATCTGACATGTGAAAGGGGATTTGTTAATGGTGCTGAGAGTTTGAGAGTGTCACTTGAAACCGTGATTGATTTTTCATCCATAAATGTTGATACATGCTGAATACACAAGTACACAATGTACACAAGTATGTACATTGTACATGTACTTGTAGAATTTTTGCTTGTTTTCTTGAAATGGTTGCAAGACGCCAGATAATCACAAATTTTGTAAGTATGGCCTTTTTAAGAGACCTTTTTTGGCTAAGAGAAATTTTCTCTTTCTCAGCTCAGTATATCACCAAAACTTGCACCATTATCCATTATTCATTATATTAAATTTATGTTACGTACAAAAGAGGTATGTTATCAAATCCTAGTAATATAGGCAATAATGATAGTAATAATAATGTGTATTAAATGCTACAAAAAAAAACACAAAAGAGAGGGTGACATGTTTACAACTTTTTTATACCCTAAATTAATAAAATTAAAAATGTACAGTACAATAGTATTTTTGAAAGTATGATAATATAAAAATATAATAATATAATACATTTGGTAGCAGGTAGTTCTATTGAGTTTCTCGTTTTCACGTTGCATGTTTTACATGTATCGTGTTGAATGGTGAATGGTGAATTTGAAAAGCAAGACAAAGGAAACAACTTGATCTAGTTAACTTTGATTAATACATTTGTCTGGCTCTTACCCTACTGTACTGAATAAAAATTGCATCTTTGCTTCTTCTCCGTCCGTTTTTCTATCGCCAATCGCCAATGGGGGCTAACTCGTCACAGTCAAAAGTGAGAATTTGACGAGTAGTTATTTTGTGAATTAAATTGTATGTGTGATGAAGACGTTTACCATTTACCTTTTACCATTTACTATTGATTTGTGAATAGAGTACTCTCTGATCTCTATTTTTAGATTTAGCTTGATTTGAAGTTTCACATCATATCATATCATACGTATGGTATCATGTCTTTTAAACATGAAAGCGGAATGTTAGCTTATAATAATTATTCATGACATGTACAATATACAATATAAACAAAATGCTTCCCTAGACATTAGACATTAGACATGTTAGTGATGAAATGCATAGGGAATTTTCTTGAGGTAACTTTTTTGTAAATTTCATACTCTAATCAGGCGTGCCATTACTGTATGCAGTTTTTATGAAATAGCATTTTAAGCATAAGATTTACTGTATGTATACCAAATCCATACACTTTTATAAAAGTTATATACAGAATACAGATGAAATGCAATTTAATTTGCAATATATAGGCAACATTTTGTTTCACGAGATTGATTCATTCTTGAACCAAACAAGATGAGAAGGGTTTGAAATTTTTGTTGTGACTCCTACGGAGTCTCACGCTTTTTTTAAAACTTGCTACGTACTGAATTTTTAAACTGTCGGTTAACTTTATGTAGATTGTAGATTCATCATTGTATTTTGTAACAAAGTTTGTTTGATGGTTAATCACGCTTTACAACTGTTGTCAAACCATAATTACAACCATTACTAACCATTATGGAAACCGATGAGCAAGGAGGAGAAATGTGGAGAGAAAAAAAGCGTGATGAGGGTTAGACAGTAATTAAACAGTTTGTTCAAAAGTCCCTTGTTTTCATTCTCACAATGCCAATGAAAGCGACGTTTCCATCTTCCATCTACTTGTGTAATTGTTTGTCTTAACTTGAATTCAATTGAAATGCATCTCCATCCTATGTCTTTTAGTACAGTACATACCGGTATGCGGATATCTGTACATTGTACATGTCCTTAAGTATTAAGACTTGCTTTGGAACAAGTCTATTAAATGGTTTTTTTTGTCGGCAATCATCTCAGTTGGACATTGGAAGTTGGAAACAATGTTAAAAAAAATTTCTGTAATCTGTAGTGTAGCCATATGTGGACAATATGTCATAAGTAGAGCATTTTTTTTAATGAAAAACAATAATTGCAGCCATATTATTATTATTATTATTCTGTAATTCATTGGAATATGAAACTTGTTAAAGATTATTCCTGATTAAGTCCTTTGATTTAATCCGAGTAATAGTTATAATAATGGTCAATCCAATGGCAATTTGTATAGTTGAATGTAATGTTGAACGAGCATTACTTTGTATTCTGACAATTTATTCCTATTGGTATTGTTCTACATGACTGCTTAATTACATGGAATTGTTGTATCTCACATATTTAATTGTCTGCCTGTAAAAGGTAAGAGGTAAGAACTGCATAAGAGAGGAAAAAGGAGAGAGATGGAAGAATTCTCCTCAGCTGTCTAGTTTGACACATGATAAAAACTTGTTATACATTTTACCATGGATTAAACCAAGTAATGTACTTGATTATACTATTGACCAATTATGATTATGATATTTTCATATAAACAATAAACAAATTCATTCATATGAATGAACTTGTTCGTTCGAACTTTACAAAGTTACAACCACATGAATGCTAAATCTTTGATCCATTTTTCATGTGTGTAAAAACAAAGGTTGAAATGGAATCATAATTCATTTTGCGTACGCATTATGTATCGTATATTGTGTATATATTGTATATTGTATTTACAATTACCATTAGTTTTTACCATTTACCATTTTTACGCATTCATTGGGAATGGAAAGGTGTGACAACAATATTAGACGGTACAGTTTACAATTTACAATTACAATCAACTTGAAATTAGGAACAAGGAGATATCTAGATGTGGAGAAGGAGAGAAAAAATAATCAATCAAATTTTAATTGTACCCTGTGTAAAAATTCCTATTATACCCAGCATAATATTTATACGTTCTGTATTCTGTATAAACTGTGAGTCAGAAATAGAACCTTACTGACTAATGGCTCATGGCACAAATTACATGCTTGTTTTTATATTATGTGGAGTGAGCAACGACAGAGTATCAGCATTGATATTCTAGTTCATTCGTACTCTTCTTCCTCCTTTTCTTCCTTATGATCATATGTAGAAGAGTCTTATGAGTAGCAGGAGCGAAACTGATAAACTCTTAATTAAGAGAAGGCAATAACAAGGTCTAAATCTTTGATGACAATTCTCTGGAATGCATTTATGAACATGCACTGTATATTGTACATTGTACATGCAGATTCACTTAAGTTGAGACTTTTGAGACCTACATAACTGCATAAAAGTTGAGAGTGCAATTACTCTGCATTGTTTTCTTTCCTACTCCAAATACCAAATACCAAATACTACTACTGGTAAAAAGTAAATACAGCCGCACACACACAACACACATAAATACAGAAGGAAAAAAGAAAGAAGAAGAATATTGGTATCGGAGTAAAAAAAAAATGAAGAAAGAAAGAAGAATGCGCACTATGTGTACTGTTATGCCTCGGAGCGTTATGTGTATTGTATTGAACTGACTTGAATTGCATTGCTTTGCATTGCATTGTGTGTGTATAAGCACTACTGTGAGCACTGAATGGGAGATCCAAAATGACATGCACTTTTTTTTTTATTCATTGTTATTTGTTATGAATTGGAAATTTCCTCTGTTTATTTTATAGGACAGTCGAACGAATGAATGAATGAAAGAACCACAGTGATAATGACGATGACGATGGTGATGGTGATGGTGTACACTGTGGATTGTACATTGTACACAAGTACTTGTGTGTGGTGGTAATTGAAGGAGATGGTCGTTTTAATGTGGAAATGATATAGAATTTCAGCATATTACTTTTCACGTGCCTTTCTACATTCTAGGTTCTATGTTCTAGGTATTTCAATTTTCTGTGGATTTTTCTTTCTTGTCATCATAATCTAGAATCTACTTACTCAAAAAAATTTCAATATGGGTTGACAAGTTCTGTGAAATGTGTTGTGTACACTGTACTCTGTGCTAAATTTACTATAATGACGAAATGATAATATTATTGACAACTTTTATACCGTCCTTTTCCTTGCACATAATAATTTGGAATCTGACATGTACATTGTACATATTATAATTATTTATAAGCCTCAAAACTGAAAACTCAAAACCCAGATTGATTACAGTTGCAAGAAGCATGAAATTCAAAAATTTTTGGGAATGCACAATGAAACTCTAATTTTAGGATGGAACTTACTAATTTTAATGGAGTGTTATTGTAGTAATCTAGTAAAAAGTATATAGTAATTTACACATGAATAATAAAATTGTTGTTTATGTTTGTGTTTTTTTCTCTACAGTTGTTGATAGTACTATAATTTCGTTTCAGACATCTTGTTTTTCTCAATACGAGTATGACTAATAATATCTATTACTTCTGCCGGTACTTGAATGATCTTGGATCTTGGTACTTGGTACTCAATTCTAGTTTTGCTAATATTTTTCCACTTGAGGCTGACGCTTGAATCAAATCCACACATACATAAATATCTCGTATACATATATCTCGTATAACTGCTGACTGATGTAGAGTCTGGATATAGAAACTAAAAGTTAAAGGCAGACGAGGTCAGGCATAACTATGAGCATCTGTATACAGCATGCAGATATAAAATAATTGACCATCCGACAATATTATTTATATTGATATGGACTATGCTCATTGTAAACTGTGACTACATTTATGTTGTATGTTGTTTGTAGTATTTAGTACATGCGTATAAATGATTATGAGTTATGAGATTGTCATTCTGTTAGTCTCAATATCCGATACATGTGGATAGGATGGATTCTTGTTTGTGACTGCAGCTAGCAGTTTTAAATATAGAAGATATGTAGGGTAGACAGATTGGGCTTTTAAAAAGTATAAATTATAAATATTTTGGCTTTATATGCACCATGTGTGTACTTGTATACATGTATGAATATATTTTACGAGGTTCATCCTACTTCTTATTGTCTTGCCATTTGTCATTGTCTGTTGTCACTCGCATGTGGATTGATGAGGATTCAAGAAAAATTTGTCAAGATTAGCGATTCATCACAAAAAAAAAGTGTTGTCCTCTATTTATTATTTATATCCATGAACTGATACACAAAGTACATAGAGTGTGTGGTGTGGTGTGTGTGATGTTCGGTTTTCATGTACCGTCCAAAGAGCACAATATGAACATTGGTGTAAGTCAACTTTAATTCGATTGTTTCTCTCAGTAAGTGTACTTGGATGTATGTATGGTGTATGGTAAATGGCCACATATTTCGGCCACAGTTATGCTCACATTGTATCCAATATTAACAAGTAGAAGAAGATGCATATGTACATAACACATGATACACGGGTTGGATCAAATGGATCCATTTTGTAATTGTACCACTAACATGTAATGATAACACAGATACAAGATAGATTCCTCTTTCGTCTGTTGACGTGAATGTTGTATGGTGTACGGTGTACGGTACAGTGTAAATACATGCAAACATGCATAGTTAATCCGCGGCTGTTGACCACATACATGCGAAATTCGAGCTCATGGTTTAGTGTTTAGTCAGTAGTCAGTAGTCGGTGGACTTACTTTTTGATGTGTCAATGCCAAGCCCATAATATAAGTTCCCATTTAATGGCAATGGTATGGTAATCCGTGTACTTTATACATTATACACTATACAGCGTATACTTTACATTGTACATGAACGGCTGTGAAGTGTTTGTGTTTTGCTTGTTTGTATTAGGATTTGACATGCATATCTATATGTAATATGTATGGACATTGAAATTTGACTATCATCATATTTACTCTACATTGCCGTTGGCTTCTGCCTTCTCGGGAAAACATGAATTTGAATTAAAATTTAAATATTATATTTTATATTATAGATACGTAGAACTTGAAACTAGTGTGTTGAGGTGTGAGTTTTAATATCTTTACAAGGAGATAATACACACACACATGTCTTTGCTTTGTACTCCTGAATCCTGAATTCTTAGTTATAGGTTATAGTGTGTGTACTCCAAACTTCTCATAAACTATGAAATACATTGAGAATTGAGAGATTCAACTTAATACGTAGTTTTAAATGATCAAAAATCAAAATCAAGGAATACAAAATGGAAAATTTACTTTTATGCCATATTCTCCAAAGTAGAATATTGATACTTTTGATCTTATAATATTTACACCATCAGGAACATCTCTCATGTATTCATGATCTCTCATGAATTCGGCCAATAGGTACAAGATAAACAGGAATGATATAGAATATAGTAATGAATGATGAAATCATGGATGCATTGTAAGAGGAATACAAATATTACTAACAAACTGACAACTAGTTAACAAGCCAGGTTAACTTGTATACACAGGAATTAATCACTGTGTTGGTGAAAATGAGTGTGTGTATATTGTGTAGTGTGTAGGAAATAATAATAGTAGAGTAGTTGTCATAATAATGGTTATTATTATTGTTATTATTACTTGCCCTTTACTTCAGTCTGTTGTGTACAATGTACAAGAAATAACATTGTACACTGTACACAATAGCTGCCGAGAAAATTGTGTTTTACATGATTCTCACACGTTTATACTAGTTGGGCTCTTACTTTTTTCTCCTCATGGCTTGTAATGTTGGATTCATTTTGTTAAGTATAATATTGGCTTGAATGGGAATGACCTAAACCCGTTTTCAATCATATTCATATCACCTTCGTCGTTTCAGAAACAGAATCAGAAAACATACACGTATCGTGTGATTTAGATGGATGTTTAAGAATAAAAATATGCATATCTGTACATCTACTCGAGATAATACGTGATACATGATATACATTGTACTGTACTTAAGGTCGCGGGAAGGTGAGCTTTTCAGCGGTGTTGTTGTTGTTGAGGAATGATTACTTGCTGAGGAATGATTACTTGCTGAGGAATCCTCTTGTTAGCTAAACAGCTTAATAATAATATGTTGTTTGTATTTTATATATTTTACATGATTTAATTTTCCATGTACATATATTTAATATTTATGAGTTATGAGGATCTAATAGAGGGAAGAAACATGATATTATGAGTGTAAAAGGATTTATTTTTTCATTTTTTTTATTTTCTGTTTTCTGATACATGATAAGATAAAGCTGATTCATTTATTTGAGTATATGATTTTTTATTTCCTCTCCGTTGTCTGTCTCCTTCTGTCTCTCTCTCTTTTTGCTATGTATAATTTTTTACTGTTTTATTATTATGTTTGTTGTGTAGTACAGTAATACTTACAATTTGAAATTGACGATGAATAGGGAAAAACCATTTTTTTACCATGTGGATTGTTCCTCTACTTTTCCTGAAAATTTGATAAGTACAGTACCCACGATAAGATAATGTAAACAATGGGTATGAATATAATATATAATATAATAGTAGAAGTATCGGATATAAAAGAAAAGGGAGAAGAATTTTTTTAAAAAAAAAACATGAAATAAAGATAGACATCTTAAAATTCTCAAGTTTTTCTATCTTTTTGTATTGTGGAAAGAGGATAGAGGATAGAGGAAGTTCATAGGAAGGAGCTTGATATGAGCGAGAAATGAGAATTTTTTGGGCGAAAGCATTTCACGTGACAATATATCGTGTATCGTACGATGTACCATTCACAGCATACAATATATACAATATAATGTCTCTGTCAGAATAACAATTAGAGAGTATTCCTAAAAGGTCAAACATCATTGAGTAAAACTCTTAGGATTTGACATTCTCTGGTTTATATTTTCTACACTGTATACTGTATACTCTAAACCAAATTGTTGTTATATTGTACTATGCACAATGTACTATGTCGTACACATTTTGTACATACTGTATTTTACACGTAATATTATATCCACAGGGTGAAGATAAAAGTAATGGATAGTTAAAGTCAATCGACTACTGGCTTCTTTTATTGTACATTGTACACTGTACACTTACATATGTCTCTGTATATGTCTATACTTTGATCTATTACGTGTTTTATGGGCAATGTGAGAGGAACCTTATTAAAGTTTGTCATCGTCATCGTCACTGACTTTGAGTTGAGTTTCAGTTCAGCGGACTTACTTGACCACATACATATTCCTTTCATACGTGCTTTTATATTTTACATTTTATATGGAGTGTACAATATCCATTTTAAAAGTGTAGGGTAGAATGTAGACATAGCTAAAAGAGAATAAAGAACGTTGTCATTTTGTATTCTGGACGACACTTGATTTGAGTTCCTTTCGGTGTCGCGGTCACGGTGCTAGTAGTAGTGGCAGTAGTAGTAGTGGTAGTTGGTTGTTGCACAGTGGCGTCTGTTTGAAGAGTGTCTGTGCTTGTTTTTGTTTATCTTCATCTATCTCGTCCTTTGTCTTCTTCCTCTTTTGTATCTGATTCATTCATGTGTACCGCGTGGTTGGTTTGTTTGTGTATAAAGTATAAAGACTGTAGTTTCACATTTCTGTCTATTCTCTACATTTGAGATTTGAGAGCCTCAAAGGCACACATATAACACTCAAGTGACAGATACTGCTCGTTTTATGTATTCATACATACATACATTCTAACGTCGGAAATAACACAAGTGAAGTCAAACAATCATAAATACGTGAGGAATGTGGTGTGGTGGATATTTTACACACTGTGAATTGGTATAGTTGCTATAGAGTTTGTTATATATATATATAGACTCTAGATTCTAGACTCTAGACTCAAGACGCAATTTTAACTATTTTTCAACACATGAGAGAAGACAATGGACTTTATTTCCTACTTGTAAGTATATTTAATATTTACGTAATATGATTTAGAAATGAATTACTGTTTCATTATTTTTAGTTATCCATTTTTATTTTTGGATTCAGAGTTTGAAGCATCACAACATCATTGTCAAATGATGACCATTTGATTTCTTATTGTGCTCATGTGTACATCTAAATACTACATAATACTACATACATAATATAGCTATCATAATACTAAAATAATGATGGAACATTACGTACATGTGCGTAGTAGTAGTAGTAGTAGTAGTACATAATGTAGGATTCAAGTTTCAAGCGATGGAAAAATGAACTAAAAATATGTTTCTTCTTTTTTTATGTATTTTATATTTTTGTGTTGAATCTAATCAAAGGTATAAGGTGATGTGTTTTTTTTTCATGGTAATTAAAATGTAATTTAGGAGTAAAATATGGTGTTGGATGGAGACGCGTAGGATTTATTATGACATGCCTACAATATAGCGTCAAATTACCCTTAATTACTCTAGGCAGAATTTGTTGGTCTAATTATGTATGTTGTATGTGTATTACTAGGCTGGTACATTGTGCAAGAATAAGAATATAAAGTAGCCGGGTAGATAAAAATTGTTTCGTGTATGATTGTGTATTATGTGGGCATATACAATATACATGCAATGTTACACTTGTATTATATATTATCTCTCATCTGGATACTCTAAAATCCTGACAGTGGAACTATATTATGTACTTTGTAATGAGTTATGTGTTCTGTCGTTGAAGAAAAAAGAAAATAGACATGTAATTGTTACATAAAGTGTACAATGTGTACCTTTTATGTTGTATATTGTATACTGTAGATTGTACATTGTACATACATTCCGTTGAATTTAGTCTCAACTCACCGATAGATAAAAAAAAGGACGTGGAAGGTCGCTGTAGGAATCTTGTAGGACAGAAAAGAAAAATGGAGGAATAGAAAAGAAAAGAATGGTACATGGGGAGTGAGATTATTTACATTTTTGATAATTACAACAAATGTCTCCCGCATTCACTTTGTCTCTTGAAAAGAACTGACGACAGCAAGTACAATATATTATATAACGTTGTATTTCATTTTTTACCATTACCATTCTACAGGCGGTTGAAGTGTTTTTGACGAAAAAAAACTTCCTTTTATTTACTTTGTCTTTCCTATTGAATTTGATAATGTGTGGAATTTCATAATGGAGTCGGAAAAAGCACATGATAATTGCTTACGTTTACTTATACAATTAATAAAACGTATTTGGAAGTTTGCAGTTTGTGAAGCTTTAATGTTTTTTGTTTCATAATACACATGTTCCAGATTTCATTAATACGTATATATATTTTTTATTTATACTATTTCATAAATGTTTATAAAATCAGCAAGAACTTAAAGTCATCCTAAAATTTAAGGATGAAAGAAGGAAAAGAAAGAAAATGTGTATGTTCCTGTGTAGTAAGTAGTAAGTAGTAAACTATTTCGTATTTAGTGATTTTAGTTTCAAAATACGTGGAAAGTCGTGACTTGGTGATGACATTTTGTGGAAGCTAATGTAACTATGTTATGTTTTATATATCTTTGTTTTTTTTTGGTGAGCATAGTCCACTCCCTTTATCTAATGATACGTAATAATAATAGATATATGCATCGGTGGTATATCTGTAAGTAAAACTAAAGGAAAGAAATAGCTGCAGAATTATACTTGAGTATTCTTCGTGTTGTTGCTCTTGTGATGATTATGGTGAGTACTTTGGTATTCGGTATTTTACATTTTACATGGTATGCGTTCTGCTTTATCGTTTTTCCTCTATCCTTTGGATATCATACAAAATACGAAGCTCACACATAACACTCATCTGAATACAAAGTACCTCAAGAAAGAGGCAGACAAAACCAGAAGAAAATGAGGCAGTGTTATTGAAGAAGAAAGTAATTATTCACATTCCGGAATGAATGCTTATATCCTATAATACATGTATGTTTGTGTGTCTATGTGTGTGTGTGTGTGTATGGAGAGAAGATGGGTAGGAAATGCATGGTAACAGGTTGTTGAGGAAAGAACACGTCATGTACGCAGACCAGCGACCAGCAGACATGTAGAAATGAAACAGAAAGGAAACTTGAACGCAGAACGTATTAATTATGGTAACCAACCATAATAATTATTACCAATGTCTTTCTCAAACTCCGCCTGTTCGTCATGTGCAATTTAATTCAATGCAAGGCAAAGCAAAGGGAATACAATGCAATATAATAACCACAGAATTCCGTAAGAATGCACCAAGAAAATAGGAGTGAACGTAAATGTTTTTGCGTACAATATACATACAACATACATGTACTAAAGCTTTTGAAAATATGAAACATTTGGTTTTCCTCCAAGAATCTTTCAACTTTCAACAGAACATAATTCCAGGTTTTTACTTTTTCTAAAGAGATTCATTTGACGGGTAAAAATGATTACAGATTACAGATTAAATCCTCTTATGTGAAGTCATGATGGATTTTTGAACCAAAGCAGACATTGTAATGTATTTATTCTTTATTCTCTCTTGTTTGAAAACATTTTGTTCATTTTTTCACTACACATGTAAGATTCTGGAGAATCATTCTCAATTTTCACAACATTTTATACCAAAAACATTCAGTGTTGATAATTGTTAATAATCTAGTGTTTACTATATGCTGTAAACTGTAATTTCATCTTTGATGTACCAAACTTTAAAAAAAAAATCGTCGTCAATTATCAACAATATATTTTTTTCAAACGTCAAAAGGTCATCACAGTTTGATTATGTTACTTAAGATTTTTTTAGTCTTTTGTTTGTGGTATCTCATATCTAGGTCACTACTGTGCTATAGGTCGCAATATTTCTTCCTACTTGTGGTCCAAGTTTACTTGTCATAAGTCATAATACATAATATACACATTACACATGATACATATCGTATCATAATAAATAATCTTCAACCAAACGCGTCCACTTTGTGTAATACATGTTTTTGCAGCCTTTGAAAATATTTTTGTGCTCCAAGCTCCAAGTCAGGAGAAAACATAATATATCACAATGATGCAACACAATGTAGTTCATAGTTAGTTCAAAGCATTTTTTACACTACCTGTAGGTGTAGGCTAGTACACATGAAATGTAATCGAAAGTTGATGTATCACAAGGCACAAGAAGAAACAGTTTGTAGATACACATATAAAAGCCCATCAATTCAAGTTTTCATCCATCCATCCATCCATCCATCCATTCATTGGATTGGTCGTCCTACAACTTCCAAAGCGTTCAATTTCATTTAACATTGAGCTTCTAATTGAATTTGTTAGGCTTCTAATAGACAGCACACACCCTTGAAACTTGAGACTTTAAACTTTAAAATACGATTGCTATCGAGTACATGCGTTTACAGATGGCTTTTCTTATTTCCTAGGCTAACAGGGCAGGGAGGAAACACTAAGATATGTAAGATATTTCATAAAGACGTGTGCATGTTGAATGTTGAATTTTGAGTAAAGTAAATAATCAAATGATCAAAATTAATTATGTTTTGCGACTTTCCATCTTAATTTTTTGTTTCGCCAATTACTCTTGTGACTCAAAAGCCAGTTGAGATCAATCAATCATCCTCCCATCTGTAATAATTTAATAATATTATATAATAGGAATGGTCATTTTTCTTATATGTCGATGGGTAATTATGGTAGGAAAAATTAGTAAAATCTACTGCGTACACACTTAATACTTAATACACATTCAAGTACGTTCATTTGAACATTTGATGTTACACAGTAAAAATAATGATTATAATAACTATTGACATTTGAAATAGGAATTCCAGTTCACAGAAATGTGTATGGTAATGATTTGCAAACTTATTACGCATTACCCATTAACCCACCTTTCTAATGATTTTAATCATCGTAAGCTCATTAATACTTGCACAAAAAGAATTTGTATACATTGTACATTTCGTTTGCTTATTATGTATGCGTATGATAATATGTCATTTATTCCTTTATGTGTCAGTTGTCAGTATTTAAAAATGGTCTTCTTATTAAATTGAAATTGAAAGATTATAAATGTGATAGACACGGCTTGCTTTTCTACTCATTGTTTTTCCTTCCGTACAGCTTCCTCTTCGTAATTTGATTACGTAAGATCTTTACGGCAATTTAGAAATGTTGTACGCATGTAAGAGAGTAATAGTGTATTTGGTGATTTGAGGAGATTGAAGAGCTCTCAAAGTTTGTTAAATAATAATAATACTTGATAGTATAAAAAGATGGAGGCAAAACATGCACTGTAAATAGTTGACTTTTGTGTTCTATATCTTCTGTTTAATTAAGGTTGTGGTTTTATTGGTCCCATTGAAAATGGAGGCTCAATAAACCATTAAAATTCATCTGATTAATTTGTATTACGACTTGCGACTTTCTACCATTATTTTATGTAGAATGTACAATAAATGATCGGCAACCTGTCAAAAGTGTCAAAAAGATTTGAAACAACAACAACTCGAGATGCGGAACATCAAAAGAAACAGAAAGTACTGTAGCGCATAAAGTAAATAACCCTTAATTTATCATTTTTACCAAAAACCATTTATATCAAAAAAAAAAAAATAATAAGTACGCTGAAATTTAAACAGGATTTTAGGATGTGGGAGGCATGAGGTATTGTGGATTTTTGCAAAACCCATATCCCATATCCATGTAGAATCTACAGTGTACAGTGTACACACAAGGCATACGACACAATGATTACTCTTTAGAGTTATTCATTTCTGTTTTCCTATACAGTATACAGTCAGCATAATATGATGCTGCGAATAGAAAAAGTAAAGATTTTGCATTGAGTAGGAAGTTGAAGTCTCTGTACACTCTACACTTTTATCTACATACCGTAAACTCGCTTTTTGTTTCGCTGCGAAACTATTGAAATTTTTTCCTTGGTACTGCGAAGCTATTAGAAGCTGCGCAATGTAAATACACACAGCAGCA